>NDXB01000316.1:0-27590 GCA_002631895.1 Agapornis roseicollis
AAAAAAAAAAAAAAAAAAAAAAAAAAAAAAAAAAAAAAAAAAAAAAAAAAAACAACAAAAAACAACAAAACCAAAACAAAACGTCTTGGTGGCTACAGCATGTGCCAAGGAAGTAAAACTGTTAAGTCCTAGGCCCTAAGGGAGTATGAGTCTTCAGCTTCCATACCCCCAGCCAGCACCACGGCACCAGCCTCAGCAGGACACCAAGAACAGGAACAGTGCTTCTCTTAAATAGGGCCACTAACTTGCCAGGTCCCAGGGGAAGCAGATGAGGTCACCTGTCAGATTAGCTCAGGACCTACAGCACTCAAAACTTAACCAACATTCCAGATCCTGCTGCTAAGATCTACGTGTATTTTAGATTAGACAACCAGTGGATAAAAACAGAAAAACAAGCAAGAGGGTAATAACTATGAATCCTACTTCTAAGGCCAAACTTTTACACACTGCAGTACTGCAACCTTAAAATCTTGTTTTGGGCTGCTGTGGTTTAACCCCAGCCATCAACTATGTCCCACAGAGCTGCTCACTCACTCACCCCCACAATGGGATGAGGGAGAGAATCAGAAGGGTAACAGTGAGAAAATTCACGGGCTGAGATTAAGACGGTTTAATTGGGAAAACAAAAGCTGTGCACTCAAGCAAAACAAAAGAAGGAATTCATTCACTTCCCATGGGCAGGCAGGTGTTCAGCCACCTCCAGGAGAACAGGACTCCATCATGTGTTAATGGCTACTTGGGAAGACAAATGCCATCAATCCAAATGTCCCCCCTCAACTCTTCCCCTAACTCTATATGCTGAACATGATGATATATGGTATGGAATATGGGTCAGTTGCGGTCAGCTGTCCCAGCTGTGGCCCCTCCCAACAACTTGTACACCCCCAATCTACTCACTGGTGGGGCAGTATAAGAAGCAGAAAAGGCCTTGACTCTGCGTAAGCACTGCTAAGCAGTAACTAAAAGATCCCTGGTGTTATCACAGTGTTCAGCACAAATTGAAAACAAAGCCTACTACTAGCTACTATGAAGAAAATTAATTCTATCCCAGCCAAAAGCAGCATAGCTAAGTACCAAAGGTCTCAAAAATGCTTGTTACATGGTCACAATACCTCAGCTTAGTGACACTGGCACATTCTGGAACTAAACTTAAAGAACTGTGGTTAAAATGTTTTTAGAAAATGAGACTATCCACTGAATTTCTTTGCTACTGGCAGGTAAGAACATGCATGTTCATCAATGAAGTTCAGCATGCATTAAGGTTTCTAAAAAACACTATTCTTTGAGAAATGATTTTGTAAAGTATTTTATTAGAAAAGATACAAAGAGAAGCAGTAAAAGTGCTTGAAATTAAACCATTTTCCTCATAGATGCAATCTTTTCAACTTTGAAAAGCCCTTCTAAGCATCTTTGAGGCCTGCATGTTTTTCAAATACTGAAGTTGTTATAAATCATTGTGTGATTATGAGTAGTTTTTTTTTTACCTCAACAATCTTGCTATTTTTTTTAAAGTTAATTTTCAAAATTATTTTTTTTTAAGTAACAACTACAGCAAAGTAAGTTTGACCCAACTGCTTATGGGATTCTATTTCAGCTTTATGTAGTTTTATTCTTTTGTGAGCTCTTCACTTTTATAAGCATGATACATACTTGTCTTACTTAGATAATGAAAATACATATGTATACAGTTATTTATAAATATACTGGAAGCTAGAGAAATGCTCTTATGCACCCTTTACTCCTGCAAATCAATTAACATCTAACACTTACCAACACTTTATGTTTGGGAATAAACAGTAGTAAAAAAAAAACCAAACACATAAGTGACTGAAATAGTTGGAAAAGTCATACTATCATTCTGGCAATATATTTAGTCATACCTGGTGTGGATGGTCTCTCCAACATATTCAAATGATGGTAAATAAAGGCTTGACTGTCATGAACTGTGTCCATATCAATTTCCTCCTCTTCTTGAGAGTTTGAGAACTAAGATATCAGGAAACAAAATATAAGCAGATGCTAATAACTTGTAAGAATATCACTAAATAGAACTTAAAATGTTCTATTTTTGTGGTAAACTGGGGGTGAGAGGGAAAGGAAGTGATATCTACCACTGCGAAAGAATATAAAATTCAGTGAAATTAAAAAGGGTCAGTGTTTTTTCTTCATTCTAATTTACCATGAAGCTGTGTGAACAGGAGCATTAACTGTCAATTTTAGTTCTTTTCAGCCAATAAAGAATCTGATGGAAGACTATTTTTGCAAAGTGTAACAACTACTGCACACATACACAAAACGTGTCTTTTGTTTGAACACAGCTTTAAGGGAAGTCAGCAGAATCCACTGCTGTTATTCTGAATATCCTACATATTGTGCAAGTTGAATTTCCATTTCTTACTCTGATTTTGAGTTTGACTTTACTGTCTTCATTCTTCTCTAGTATTTGCCCTGGCTCCAATGGAGACCCGAGTGGCATATCAGCCTTCCTCTTCACCCCCTGCTGATGACCAGAAATGCTGGATGCTGTTTCCTTAATAAGATGATCATCCTCCTGAAGCAGCATTAAAAGACCAAAATTAGAAGATAGCAAGAGCCATGTTTCAGCCTAAAAGAGACCTGATAGCTGAAAACACTTCTGGGTAAAGTGGGTGATTTGAACAAAGTTTTCCCTGTAGTCCTGGCAAAAAGTATTTTCTAAAACCCTGTATGGATTTGTGCCAACCTCTCCTACAAACATAGTTTCTCTTTACTTCTATCCCTGCTCCTTCTGCATATCTACCATTGGCATCTTTTCTGTTCCTTCTCACAATCATGGCACTGTTGGTGTGCAACAACATTTGCTGCCTCTGAATAGCCTTTATATAAATCTGTGCCTCGCAGACTCTCCTCAGTCCAAATCATAGTTGAAAAACTGTGATAGTCTCTGATTTACACATGGGATTTAGCTAAATTTTCTTTTAGATAGCTTTAAAAGCTATTGCTTACTTTGTTGAACACAAATCATAACAAGCACTTATAACTTGGATTGGGTTTTTTTTTTGATTTCACAACAGTATTATTAAAAAGTTAAACTGTTTTGTAAATTACTGCCTAGATTGTCCACAAAAACAGGGTCAAAGGAATATAAAAATAGCAGGAGAGTCTACTAAGTTCCACATATAGTCAGTAAAACAGGAGATAGGTGTTACAACAAGCCCAATACACAAAATATAGAAGGAAAAGTACCACAGAAGCAAACATAATTAAGAGCTAGATAAAAGCTGTATCACAGACTCTCAAGAGCATAAGCTGCTCCACTGAACTGCTTTTTCCTCTATCTTACAAAGGGCACAGAAAAGTCCCACAAATTTGCCCTGAACAATTATAAGTCAATTTTATAAGATGGGTAGCTTTTACCATCTTCAGCAAATTCAGTGCCACAAGTCTACGAGTACTGATTTTACCATGTTTATGCTCTCAGCATATAGAGTCTGCTTTAAAGAATTTGGTTAATCTGATGTATTCTATCACATGTTATTTCATTTTCCTTCAAATATGTATTTCCCTTTTTTCAACCATGTTATTTAATCCAACACACAACTGTTGTGAATCTCTTTTGGATAAACTTTGGCTATGTGAAAGGCAATCTCTGGTTTATGCTTCTAGTTCAATCAGTTCCCTGAATTCCGGGGGAGTTATACGGAAAATGGTAACCTTAAAGTAAGGGGTAAGAGAATGGAGATAAGGCATAGGAAAAGATACAAGGAATGAAGTATGTATTGAGGATTATACTAATGTGGCATCTTCACACTAGCATACTGCTACTAAAAGAAGCAGCCTCCTCCTCTTCCTCACAGACTTCTGTCCTGGGCTGCCACAAGTATTTGTTTAACTACACGACCAACTGGAGCAAGAAACTGAACCAGCAGGAACTGTCTGTTCATAAAAAAAGATACTTTTCAACCAGATCCTGCCCTGATCCAGCTCACTATGCAGCAACACTCAGCTATCACAAAGGAGGGCGGTATAGGAAGAAGACTTACAAGGAAATCTTTTTTATTAAGATTGGCTGCAAAAAAAGTTTGGATGCTTGATGAACTGAAGCCTAAAAATCTGCCAACAAAATATCTACTGCTAGTTAATTCTGATGTTTATTAGCAGCTAATTGGGACTTACTATAAATTGTGTAAATATGTAGGATAGTTCTAATGATGTTTGACTCCATTATCATTTTCTCCCCCTACTGGAATTGGCCTGCAAGGTACTGTTATAATTGACATGCTCAGTATACTGAATATAAACGATATAGAAATCAACTATGTGACTGAACCATCCCATTCAGAAGGGTGGAAAGAGTTTCAAACATCCTGACCACATGTTCACATTCTCTTTCAGGATTTACTCAGAAGCAGTTTCAATCAAATGTAGTTCTTGAATCTCATTATTTCCATGTCTGTTGTGTTTTTCTCCTCATGATTAAATCTGTCCAACAAAAAGACTTGATCTTGCAGCAGTGGCAGTTATTCTTACGAAAGGTAAGACCTGAATAAGGTCGTAACATCTATTCTTTAACTATGCAATGGACTCTGTGTTAGGACTGAAGTCTCCACAACCAGAAAGATACGAACTTTAATGTATATGATTTTTCAGAAGTTGTTACAAATCCTTCAGAGCACAGTACTAAATAGTCCAATTCATGTGTTCACTGAAGATGTGGTAAAATTCCAACTTTCACATTTCTTAATGTTGTTTAAAAAGAGGTATATCTATTTTAAGATGTAATGAATTTTTTGATAAAAGGGTTTGTTTTGGAAAATTGCATAACTTGCCCTTAAGCAATATTCTTAGTCTAATAAAAGTTTTCATCACAGCATCAAACATTTCTGTGAATCGCTTCATGTCTCAAAAGCAATATAGAAAAAGTTAAGTTTTATAAAGAACAGAAATAATGAGACTAGAAAAAAAACAAGTAAAAGCTTGCATACGCTATGCAAAACAGTTAAAATGCTATGGTATATGCCAGCTTTTCAAGTGGAAGGAATAAACAGTGACAAGGTATAAAGGTAGCTTATCTAAAGCATGAGAAGCTTGAACACAATACAAAATTAAACCAGCAAGCAAGACAAGGACTCGGAGCCAGCTGAATGGGACGTATGCAGATGGTTTGTGCTTACGGTGTTCTGAAATCCTACTGACTGTCCGTGATTGTTAGTACTATTCACAGGTTCCTGATTATTTACAACTGATTCAGGGATAATCGTTGGATTAAGTACAGCCTTCTTTTCTTTCAGATTAAGAACAAGACCAAGCTCTGGTAATGGTAAACAAGAAGGTCTGCTGAGGCCAAAGAGTGTGAAATAGAGATCCACAGCACCACATCGTAATCTCCAGTCATGTGAAGTTCCTAAAATCCAAAAGAGATTATTGTTAATACAGACAGTATCTTCTCCTCTCCCCTAAATAAAGCGGTTTAAGTGATCTGGATCCACCAATGTATGACATTTTCTGTGCTTAAGATACACTTCCCTCAATATTCCTGCCTCTTATTGACTCAAACTCAGCTGCCACAACCTATTTAAAAGGAAGGCTCTAAGTTGTTTGGGTTGTAAGCTAAACATGTTTGCAGAACATGAGTAGGAAACTAAGTGCTACACTAAAATAATGAAAACTACAAGGAAAATACCCACATAAATTTTTAAGTTTCACCTTAAGCTTTACTATCGGCAATTAAACAGAATATTTTGTTACCAAAATGGTTTCCAGCATCAATGGATTTGGTCACACTTGCCTGTGTATTCCATGAAATATAGTAGTAGCCTTAAGTGTGACCTTCTGGAAACCACTGATAAAGAATACAAACCAGCAATGCATAAACATGCTTTCTGATGTCACTTCTATGTCATGCATTTCACTGGGTGCTCAACAATTTAATGTGGATTCATACTGGAGATGTGGATTCATACTGGAGATATGGATTCTTGCTGCACAAAGCAATGCTTCACTGATTTTATTTTTCACTGTAAACTGTGTACTGCTTTTGTTATCTTCATACACAAACGGTCAAATCACGTTTGGCACCAATCACAACAGAAAAGACATATTACATCTGGTGCAACACTGCAAATACAGTGATTCTGGTGTGAACTCAGCCCAGCTCTTGATTGATTGAAAGTTTATTGAACATACTGTTCCACAGCAGGAACAGAACTCTATCTAGTAAACAAGACACAGATGTGCCAATGCCATGTTAATGTGGCTGTGCAAGACTTAGCATAAAATAAAATTACAAGGTCTACCCCTGTAAATACTAAGTTTTCATGGGGCTAAGTAGTGTTTTGAGTGAGCTTACCTGTACGTACACTTAACTCAGTTAAAAGTGAAAGCAACATGAATATTGATCTGGACATTTCTAAAATTAAAATACTCTCTAGAGAATGACATATTCACAAATATTAATTTAAAAACTATTCTAATATTTCAACAACAAGTAATTGACTCAACTTCTTAAACCAGTACATCTTTCAATGATAAGATGAATTCCCACTCAGTATCTCCCTCCTAAGCTTAAAAAAAATTGGTTGCAGACTTGCTCTGCAATCTTGGGAACTTGTGAGCCTTATCCACTTAATGCAGATTAACGCAGAAGGAAAAAGAAAAAGGAGATTATATATATCAAATCGTCTGCTTTCCATTGCATGTACTTATGTTAAATGAAAGCAACTCATGATTGTAGGATCTTGCAGCTTTAAACCTGGCTACTAACTTGTCTCACATTAACAAACATTTTTTTCAAGGCACCCTGGAATGCTACAGTTTTCGCTTACAGAAAAGAAATTGAAACATTATGTCATCTTGATGCATTGAAATTTAAGTACTTAAAGCCCCATGAATCATAATAAGAATGTATACCCTATTTGTTACTTGCAAAAAGAGGCAATGGCTATAAGAAACACTACACACACTCTAAAGAAAAAGGAAAAACAAACTCTGATGGGAACACCAAAATTGTTTACTTTCTGTGCCTGACACTTGGCAAATCCTATGAAATTGAACTACTGGTGGTAGTTTCCTCACTTCAAGCCCTGGAGTGTACCTGTAAACTTCTGAACACTAAAAATAATGGTACATAGAGAACAGATAGCCTCCAATGACCTAAAAAGCTATATAAACATTTATATGTAATCTATGTAGCAATGTGCCAGATGTTAAAGGCCAGTTTGTCAGTACTGGATAAAACTGCTTTAGTAATGAAAAGCAGGTCAATGGTAAAGATGCAAGCCCTTCTCTCATTAGGATCTCTTCTAATCATACAAAGCAAATTGAGCCTTGAATTTATAATATACTTCTAAAAATCTCTTTTAAATTACCTATACAAACGTTATCCTCTCATATTCTGAGTTTAGTAAAAGAGGACAAAGAGAGACTATCTAATCTAAAGCAAATTATAAAGCAAAAAGTAATACACACACCATCATTTGAGGAAACATTTGCTTTGAACATCTGGGACAAAGAATCATTCTATGCCAAAGTACATCAAAGCACACTACAGTAGTAGACAAAAGAATGAAAACCAAAGTTTGGTACCGTGTGTCACTGAGACAGTTCTGGAGGTACCTACATGACATTGAACATCTGAGACTGAATTTTCAATTTTAACTATTGAAACTAAGAGAGCTCTTAGCATATTCTGAAACACGTCTTAAATGCTTATTTCGAAAAACCTTACAACAAAAAGGCAACAAAACAACCAAACAACCAAGAAATAAAAACCAACCTGAATTCATCAGTTTCCAAAGTTGATCTACCAAAGCTTCATTACATAAAGGGGACTCCATGTTCTTGGTAAAAGGTGGATTCTTAGTCAGCATATCCAGAATCTTATGCCTGAAAGAAAAAGAAAACATCTTTATCCAAATGAATACACTAAGAATACAAGGTCTATTCAGTCTGCCATGTTCTTACAACACAGGACCCTTATTCAAGACAGCATGTCTTCAAAAATTTTAACCAATGTTTTATGCTTGTAGCTCTTCCTTCTGTCCACAATATGTATAGACTCAGATTGACTCATAAGCAAATAATAAAGTNATTCAGTCTGCCATGTTCTTACAAGCTTATTCAACACAGGACCCTTATTCAAGACAGCATGTCTTCAAAAATTTTAACCAATGTTTTATGCTTGTAGCTCTTCCTTCTGTCCACAATATGTATAGACTCAGATTGACTCATAAGCAAATAATAAAGTTTAAAGATAAAAACCAAGGTACAAAGCAGCAGGACTTATTAGACATTATTTCTAACAGTTAGGTACAAAACTGTAGCCTACATTATGCTCTTCTCTTTAGTAACAATTTTTTTGCACACTGACTTTATAATTACAAAGACGGAGCAAGTCGGGCAAATAAACCCCTTACCTATTGACACCAAAGAATTTTTAAACAATTTTAAATGTTTCTGACTGATGCAAAATGTCAGGGCCAAAACCAGTGACTTGCACATTTTTTCTGTATAGGATCGCTGTCACCTCTGAAGTTACATTGGTGTACCAAGATTCTACATTTATATGTTTGCTTACAGTATTTACACACTGAGATGAAAGTAGACACATTTTCCCCACTTTTTTTTAAACTTGGCCTTGAAAACATGTTAGGAATGAGAATAATTATTTGTTCCATTACTTCTTATTGTCAGCATTTTCCCTGTATAGCCAAGCTTTTACTTTGCTGTCTCATGATTTGGACATATTACAGATATATTCCTTTCTTCTTTCTTTTGGAGGAGGCTTACACATTGCACTCAATTCAAAATTTAAACTCCTCTTCAAAAAGATACAAATAAAATTAAGTCTCCTTCCTAGACTGAAGCGAAACCTACTCCAATGAGTGCAAATGTACTTACTTACATTAACAAAAACGACAGAAATAAAACATGGAACNTTTACTTTGCTGTCTCATGATTTGGACCAAAAATATATTACAGATATATTCCTTTCTTCTTTCTTTTGGAGGAGGCTTACACATTGCACTCAATTCAAAATTTAAACTCCTCTTCAAAAAGATACAAATAAAATTAAGTCTCCTTCCTAGACTGAAGCGAAACCTACTCCAATGAGTGCAAATGTACTTACTTACATTAACAAAAACGACAGAAATAAAACATGGAACAATCTTGCAGCTATGATCTTTGCAAAAAAATCACCTATAGAGAGACAGTAAAAGTAATGCTATTTACCTTTGAAACTCAGTATTTTAATGGTGGCCATAAGAAGAAAGTGTTGGGGGAAAAACAATTATCATGAATGCCTGTGTTCAAAGGTTTATAATGAATGTGCTAAAGTATCTGCTGATTGGTGAAAACAAGCTGGAACAAGCAATCCTAGAAATTCCACCATATTTTCACATGTTATCCTTTCACCCCATCTACAGTCTAACAATTGCTTTACACTTTTTGCTGGCAAAACACTATGTGCACTATGCCGCAACCTTTGTCTTTTCTAAGTATCACAAAGTCTTTTTGCTACATGCAACATAAGATCTCTTTATGATCAGGAAGGAACCTCTAACTTCACACTTACACCACAGGGGCTGAACATAAAGAAGAAAAGTAATATAACTGAGAATAAGAAAAGAGTATATTAGTTTCTGAGGTGTGAACTGTTGAAACATCAAAGCATGTTTTGTGAAGAAGGAACTGTTCTGTGAAGAAAAAACTGTTCTGTGAAGAAATATTAAGCAGTTCAGCATTTGATCTGTTCTAGCAATTCCAGGCCAAGAATTTACTTAGCAGTTCCAGTGTTGGTAAAAATACTGGCTCTTTATTAACTCACTAACCTTATGTAGGGTACAGGATCATTCTGAACCATAGTAAGCAACCACTGTAGTTCTTCATAGCTCCTATCAACTGCAAAGGAAAAGAAAATAAAATGCCTATAAATATGCATAAAATGGAAGGATTTTGATCAAGACAATCACAGGTTCCTGCATTTGAACACAGACAGCTTGAATCACTGCAACTGAAGAGGAATTTCATTAATTATATTGCGAATTCAAGTAAAAAGTGGTTTACACAGAAATAGAAACATGCACAAAACCCCTTCATGCCTCAGATGTTTGACAACCACCAACATGACTAACAGCAGGTGTTGATTGAGATCACAGAGTAAATTATCATCTTGATATTGTGTGCTTCCTGAAATGAACATATCTGCATATCATTTCAACTAGCAAAAGCATCCTATTTTCCATAGGTAAGAGAGAACCTAAAATTCTCATGCATAGGAATCTGTGAAAGATTATTATCTATAAATAGGACAGAAAGAGGACAACTAGAGGGCTTTCACAAAACTGAAGCAAACTCTTCTCAGTAGCCTTCCTTAGTTTTTTAAATCAGTATACTTTGCAATTCAAATGGATTTTGAAGTCTACCAGCACATGCTTCCAGAAAATTGCTGCCTGTCACTGTTAGAAACAAAATCAGCTTGTTTAAAATTTAAATTAGATTAAAAAATTCCTTTGATTGTCCAAGTACCACTGCCAAACAGGAACCAAGACAGGCTATCAGCAACACCAGTTACAACACCCTGTTCAGATGCAGAAGTATTAGCTCACGTTCTGCACCACTTAAACCATTCTGGATGATACTACAATCTCACATTTTACTTACAAATCAAAGAAATTTTTGAGAAGTTATGCCTAGGGCATAATTTTAAGGGATTGGTGACTGCCTGTCACTGTGCTCAAGTCCATACACAGCTGGTTTTACTGGCAGCTCCCTTTGGGACAGAAGGCAGCTACAATACAGCATATAAAAGTCATTTTACATGTAAGAAAAATATTATTGTATATTGTATATAGTATTATGATTCACAATCATAAGCAAGCTGTGATTATTTTGACTGCTAACAAAAGGGATTTTGGAATGTTTTTTTGATTAGAAAATGAAACCTTTAAGCTGACAGTATTGGATGACAGAACCAAGAAACACCATACCTGTGGTTAAAGGAAAGGGGGAAGTCTTTGCTTTTTAAAGTTATTTCTGCTTGAAATAAAGTACGTCTCTCCTGCTATTTGCCTTATAGTGTAAATGAGGCCTGAGAGACTTCCAAAGCTTTGCTATAATGCATTTAACCTGCTCTTCAAGTTTACGAAGCAACTACAAAACATTTTGCAAAGCAAATGTCCACCTCACCAACCAGTTCAGTGCCCTCAGCAAGCTTGGTGAGGCTGCTTTCAATGCCATTGTCCAGATCATTTATGAAGATGTTCCCTTGGGGACCCCACTTGTGACAGGCTGCCAGCTTGAGCAAAGACCATTTACTGCCATCCTCTGAGTGCAGCCCATGGCTCAATTTCCTACCCAACTCACAGACCACCCATTCTGTCTTTGTCTTGCCAGTTTGTCTAGGAGATGGCTATGGGAAAAGAAAGATGTGTGGATTTTCATACTTCTGGTAGACATAAAAACAAGTGACTGCTTTCTGAAGTAAAAATCCTCTTGACATTTTTCAGATTACAAGAGATGGTGCATCAATTCTCACCTACCACAAAACATCTCTGAGACCCTAAACATTCATGACACTTTAGAACAGCTTGTTACCTCTTCTAAACACGCAACTGCTCTGTTGTATACATATAGCTACTAATAGTCATACAACTTTCAGAAGTGAACTTCAAAAAGTTAGTAAGCCCTGTTCACTTTGAGCAGTTTAGATCAACTGTCCAAGTCCTTATATGCTGCCTCAAGCATTTTACGGAGTTACCATGTCTCAAAAAAAGACTTACTTTTAAAGGCAAAGAAAACAACTTACTCAGTTCCATGGAGAGATTATTTCTTTTGAAGTAACTTAAAAAAAGGGCAGTGCTATTCCTACCCTGAGAGCTCATAGAAAAACATGGGAGTTCCACAGTGCCCCAGAAAATACAGACTTTCCTTTTTATGGAAATTACAAAATCTGTCAACTTCCTTTACAAGAACTGCTAAAATGCCAGCTTTGGCACAAGCAAGAGGCATTCGATAGCTGCTGGTTTATGGCCAGTATGAACTGGAAACCAGGTAGCCAGGAACAATGAGAATCAGACCTCTTGGCAATACACAGCAAATCATTTCTTCTTCCAAGGCAAGGTTTAGGCTCAGCGAGACTAGCGCTGCTAACTTCTATATGGGTAACTGAAGAAGTCAGTCAGGACAAGATTTATCCCTCCATCAAAGACTTGCAGTCTAACAGCAGAAGCTCATGTGGTTAGTACTGGAAGGTTGTACCTGAGAAATGATATAATGACCACAGTAGGCTGTGTTGTGAACTGTAGTGACTTTATAGCAGATAGGTATTTGCATCTGCTACATATGCATCAGAGAAAAAAATGTTTGGCAAGGGGCAAGTCAGTTAGGTACATGTCGTGGTTTAAACCCAGCCACACAGCTCGTTCACTCACTCAACCCCCCTTTCTTGCCCTCCCCTGCTCCTGGAGGGATGGGGAGGAGAATCAAAAGAAAGCAACTCCCACAGGTTGAGATAAGAACAGTTTAGTAAGTAAGGTATAACACAAATCACTGCTGCTACCACCAATAATAATAACGATAAAGGAAATAACAAGGAAAAAGAATACAGCATCTCACCAACCACCGACAGATAACTCACAACACCCCACCCCAACTTAGCACCAACTGAATACCTCCTCCAACTCCCTCAGAGCACCAGCCCTTCTGGGTAACTCTCCGTTACATCCTGGGCAAGACGTGCAGTGGTATGGAATACCTCTTTGGTCAGTTTGGGTCAGGTGTCCTGTCCCTGCTTCCTCCCAGCCTCCCCTCCTCCCTGGCACAGCATGAGACTCACAAAGTCCTTGGTCAGAGTAAAACATTCGAGCAGTAACTAAAAACATTCCTGTTATCAGTTTTGTTCCCAACTGAAAGTCAAAACACAGCTGCACCAGTTACTATGAAGAAGAAAAAAATGACTGCTACTGCTCAACCCAGGACATTATAGCAATACACTAATCCATCATTTCCAGATCGCACAGTGAGCTCAGTCAGAAATTATGTTCAATTTAATCACTGATTTCTTCAAATAATCTTTCTACTACTTTTTACCATTCAAATTTTACTTCCCTTTAGACTATTTCAAGCAATGTATCCTATCTTGCTTATACAGCAACTCATTTGATCAGCTGTTTTAAAGTTGCACTGTATTACTTGGCAGTACAAACATTTTCTTATCCAAGTTAATTATTAAACACCACCAATGAAAGGTCAAGAATTTAATGAGAAAACATTATTTCTATCAGTTTTTCTTTCCAAACAGTGGGATGAATTAGTGAGGAGATTATTCTAAATGAAGCAAGCTGATGAGTAAGCTTTCCATTCTCCAGCAGTCTTTCCACTAACACTCTGTGAAGGGAGGGACAATCCAAGCAGCCTAACAGAGACAGAGATGCATAGCACCAGCAGAGTTCTGAATTCTAGCTGGGTATCATTCACAGAGTCACGAAATAGTGTATGCGCTGTATGGATGTGTGATGAATTACAAGACTGAGGATTGAGCCTGAGACTGACACTCAGTGCACAGCCTTCCTTGAGGTTAGTAGTTTTTCAGTATGACAGTCTGGATTCAATCTGTAGACATACGCCTCAATGCCAGATGCATTCACTCAAAGACCACAGTTGCCTGAACACCTCCCACTGCTTATCTAGTTTGAGAAATCTTTGGACAGAATGACAACATTAAGATCAAAGTAATAAAGCCCTCATAAGAAAAGACAAAATAATTACTAATGCAAAAAAGCAAAAGAAACTTTCCATTGCCCTGAAAATGATACCAGCAAATCTGTCAGGATTGAATCTGAGCTTCAAATGGCATTTAAACAAACTACCCAGTATTTTTTCAGGGACTTGCAACAGTCAGCTACAATAAAGACAATACTAGAAGAATGGAAACATCTCACAAACATAAGCTGTGTGTAATAAATGGCAAAACAGAACCAGCCAATTATGTAAGTTTTCAAAACACAACCATAAGATGCATGCAAAAAAGCAAAACAGATTAACAAGAATGGAGTTACAGAGTTGGCTAAGGCATCAATCAGCTCGGCACGATAATAATTGTCTGAAAACTAAATGAAACCAGCATTTAAACCAGCCAATTATGTAAGTTTTCAAAACACAACCATAAGATGCATGCAAAAAAGCAAAACAGATTAACAAGAATGGAAAGCAAAACCAAGAACTCTGACCAGCAATTATGGCTGAACTCAACTGAATCAAAACCACAGAAAATGAAGTATTAAAAAGAAATTACCAAAACCCCTTACCACCACTCACTGTGCTGTCTATTCATTATCTCAAAACTTAGGTAGTAGCTGATTCAAACACTGAGAAACAATGCTCATCACATCTCCATAATACTTGCATTTCCTAGGACAAAGCACTAATAGAAATCTTAGCTTTTTACCAATACATCTGTTGTTAGACAAGCTTTTCTGGTGCACACTATTTCAACCTGTTATTAATGAGGTATTACATTTTTCTACTATATCATAGGTTACAAAGCGTCAAAGTACAAGTACCTTTTGTGTAATCAACGACAGCATCTAGTGCTGCTATTCGGACATCTATGAAGTGCCCGTATTCTGCATATGACTTGAAGAGAGCAGGATCACTTGGGACATGACCATTCTTTTGGAGCACCCGAATAGCTTTTAAACAGCTAGGTAAGGTAGGAAGAGGAAATCTACATTAGATGAAATGTCAGCCAAGAATAATTAAATTACTTTCTTCAAAATCAAATGTTGCACTTTGCCAGGATTATATTATCAAATTAACATGCTAAAATTACTTTCACAGCACTAACACATAGCTTTCATTAACTATGAATGAGGTAGAAACACAAACAGAATTCCCCATCATGTCAAATCTGTTGCTTGGTTTCAGTAGAACTAAACTAGCATACAGAGAAAACACAGCTCAGATTACATTGTGCTATTGTTACAAGCCAAAACTTTCATAAAGAGACTTGTCTTTCATTAAGAAACTTCTTAAACAGGCACAAGTATGATCACCTTATGCCTACTATTAAAAGTCTACACTGGTACAAATGAATGTTGAAAAAGAAAGCAATCAAAACAAACTTGCACTATCAGCTTTTTGGAGACTGGAAGGTATACGACACATGGCTAAGACCCACAAGCTCAAATCTTAAATATTAAGTATAGAAGCGTACATAAACCCCCAAAAAGTGGCATTAATGCGTCTGCTTCCCTTTATGGGTACAACTATTAAACCACACCTGACAGTAATAGTATGCCTGTAACTGGGAAGAAGCTTCTCCATATTTAGGAAACGGGTAATTTCCTCAAGAATAAGTCGAATGTCAGGATTTAAGTTATCCAACGTTCGAACTTCATTGTTCACGCTGACTGCAGGAGTTACAGAGTTGGCTAAGGCATCAATCAGCTCGGCACGATAATAATTGTCTGAAAACTAAATGAAACCAGCATTTAAACACAAGCAAATATAACAATATAATATATATTCTCTAAAAGAAAANCAGGATTTAAGTTATCCAACGTTCGAACTTCATTGTTCACGCTGACTGCAGGAGTTACAGAGTTGGCTAAGGCATCAATCAGCTCGGCACGATAATAATTGTCTGAAAACTAAATGAAACCAGCATTTAAACACAAGCAAATATAACAATATAATATATATTCTCTAAAAGAAAAGAAATGTTGAAACACTAGCACAGAACAAGATCTTAAAACAAAAATCATGTGAGAAACTGCATGGGAAAGTAAAACAGGTACAAATTCATTCTGAAAATGGATTATGATTGAGCAATTAGGCAGTATCAATCATTAATCTTCATGCTGTAATAAAAGCATATTAATAGTAATACATTGCTTTATACAAATGGAAAAATCAGGCATTGAAGATTTTCCAGGTACAGAAAATAAAAGCCGTTATTCCTAAATGAGAGCATCTAAAACTACCTCTCTGTTTCTATATTCCATGTCAAAGTTACCAAAGTTATTGAGTGTTTAGCACGTCAGAAAATCAGGCAGTTTATCTAGATAGCAACTTCACAAGCTTCTGAGGTGAACTAACAGGCTCACTGGTGCTTAGTGTGGAAATTCTTGCTTTTTCATTCACTCCTTTTACCTGGGCTCACCCTCAGGAAGCTTCACCCCTTCCATTAAGCTGGCTGGTGTTATTTGTTGGTCTTGTTAGGGAGCAACAAGAAGTACAAAGCTAAATTTTAAAAACCAGGAAAAAGCACTGGACTTGAGTTATTGGTTAATTTAATCTAAACAAACCCAATAGCTGTCAGATTCAGTAGGAGATGTCAAATACATGCGTGGAAGGGATGTGTGGCAAAATGAGGTGGGGTCTCTCCTTTGGTGGTAGGCAGATGTTAGAACAGCCCATCACATTCTGTGGCTACTGGTGCTTGCATTCATGTATCTCTCTATCTCTCCACCCTCTACCATCTCCTTATTTCAGTAGTATTTCAACAAGCATCTCATTCGAGTATGTGTCTCTACAGACAAGAAAGTGAGGCTTAAGATGCTTCAGATTTGTTCCACTTAAGATTTTGCTAGCAGTTGTAAACTCCCTCTGTAGCTAGGGAGATGGAATTTTGTTATCATCTCAGGATATTAAAGGTCATCTAATCATCCTTCAGAGGTGGTCTGTGTGGGAAGAAACTGGATAACAACACTTCCAACTCAAGACGCTTCAATTTATTAATGTGGCTTTCAGCTGTTATTTAACTAAAGACAATCCAGTTCTGAAAGCTAGAGCTGACATTCAGAGTCCAGAACCCCAGAGTCCTATGTATTGTCAAAAAAAAGATTATTTGCTTTCTTTGCTCTTTCAAATACTCTACTCAAGATGAAAAAACAAACCAAAACAAAACCAACAAAATGAGTGCCTAACTTTGCAGGCTACACATCAGCCTCATGCACATTTTCTCAAAACACATGGGTCTTTCAAATGAAAAAGAGTAAAGTAAGAAAAGTATGTGTGCACATGAAGAGAGGCAGTTCCTTTGTAAGACAACAAGCACAAAGAGCTTTGAAACATCCAAGAAACGCTGCCATAGAAATGTCAGCTGCGGAACATTCTGTAACATTTACTGTTTAGCTCAGTGTATCACTTTTTCATCAACTCTCCCAGCCAGATTTACATTAATAGCATAAACCATCACACAGTATGTTAACTAAGACCTTTTTCAACAAGAAAGTGAGTGATTCAAATAAACACATTCTTTACCTTATTCTTCCTGTTATCGTTGTACTTGATCAAATCCAAAATAAACATTAAAACCTCCTTAGGACAAAGGTTGTGAACATCTCTCAGGAGGGCCATGGCAACAGGCATAGTCTGTGTAATAAAATTAACACTAACATCATTCTTATATTAGTGAAATGATAGCTATAGCCTGAAATGAGCAACGAACAATTTAACAATAATGAATCTCTGAAAAGTTGTAAAGAAGTGCTTTTTGAAAGCCATACACATGCTATAAAATACTCAGACCAAACCAACTGTGTAATTGTTTAATAATTAGTCATTGTGCAGAAAAAAAACCAAACCTGTACATCCAAGAAAAGGTTCTCAAGTCAAGGTAACAAATGAAAAATAATGAAATACAGAAAACGATGCTGGAACCATCTGAGACAGGCACTGAATCTGCGTGTTTTCATGTGAACACAGTATCTAGGTTTCTCTTACCATTGAGAGATATAGATTCAATACAGGCAGTGAAGCCAGAAGAGTTATTAGCCAGACAGGTATTAGCCAGATTAGGTTATTTATTTTAGAATGAGCTAAGCCACTCTCTAGGCTCCATTCACATAGATTCAGGAGTTTTACTCTAGATCAATAAACTTCAGACATGAGATTTGAAGGGAGAAAGGTGTAAGATTTAGTGTAAAAGAATGAACAATGACAAAAAGAGCAAAAAAAAATACAAAAGGTTCAAAAAAGAGACATGGGGAGAAGGATGAAGCAGTTTTGGGTACTATAAGAAAATAAAATCTGAGTTTTCTCTGTACTGAGGAAAATTAAATCTGTTCAATAATAACTCAATCATCCAATAATTATAAAATGAATCTTGAGAGAAAACCATTGTGACTAATTTTTGTGATTCACTGTACAATCAGCAACTGTAGGTTCCAGTACATAAATCTGCATTAACATCAAAATTAGTTGCAGCAACACATGATATTGACAACTGATAGGAGAGAGCAAGAAGGATTATGGAATGCCTTGAACTAAAAAAGCCCACCAATTTAAGGTAATATTTATGAGATTTTATTTGCAACATGATATCATTGCCAGCGATGAATAAGAACAGCTTCCTAATTCATCTAGAAGATTAGCTTTGTTACTGTGCACTAAATTCTATTTCAGAATGAGTTCATAGGTATTCACAAATAAGTATTGCATGTATATAATTTATTAACTGATTTTTGACTAAGATGGAACAAGCAGATGCCATATAAGAAAAAACTAGTTATTTTGTAATTTTATGAAGGGGTAAAGCAGGACTGTGCTGTCCATGTTTCTGTAGTTGTCAACTACAGTTGAAGGTTTTGCATTTTGACATTTATTTTAAAACATACAGTGGAAAAACCCAAATCTTACCTTTTGCAGAAAGTAGCTTTGAAAATTCATGAAGTTGTTGGTCTTCACAATATTTGGACAAGTCTTACAACAAAACATTCGGGTAAAGAGTGACTTCATGGCTGGTGGTCCTGTCCATGTACTTACCATGGAATTTGCAATCTGTGCAATTAGGGGAAGGGAAATTGTATTAACATCACCACTGCAAATTTAGTTTGGCTGTAGAAGAATACACATTTTCCATAATCAAAAAGAAGAATTGCCAAGAACATACTGTGCTTTAAAGAGATACATATTTTTTCATCAATGTATTATTTTACTTTAGCTAAGCTTTCACTGCCATCTCCAATATACCTTCTCTACAATAAAGGTAAATTTTATGGAAAGCGTTCCATTTAGAAGATGTCTGCAAATAATTATCTTTCCATGATAAACTTCTGTTCTGAATTATTCTTTTATATTTTAGATGAAAATTCTGTGTTTATTAAGCCAAGTTTTTTGACTCTATGGAAACCAGTGATGGAAGAAGCTTTTGCAATACCAACCTCCCAGATTTACCCTGCCAGTAACCTCAGCCTAGACTTTAAGTAGATCTCAGCCACCCTTAGACTAAGACCACCCCTACAGTGAAAGGCAAATCAGCCACCTCTAACTTCAATCATAATTCACGAGACCAGGACTGAGGCCAATTTATTGTTATAGTCTGTTTTGGTATAATGCAGGAAGGTTCCACCAAGAGAAAACTGCTCTTGTACCTTGCCAGCATCCTTGGTTTCATACATTTGCAAAATCTTGAAATGAACAGTATTTTCAATAGAAATCAACAGTACTTATATCATTATCTTGTCAGTATTTTTTACCCTTATAATGTGTTTTGACTCACTGAATTTCTTTTTTAAATACTGACAATTCAAATTTTCTACTTATTCTACTGATATACACTCCAAATTAAATGTATTTGCACATTCTCCATACCACAACGCAAGTAGCCTGTCTTGAACTATTTCTACTAAAAAGACTGCAGGTACATTTCGTTTCTGAATCCTTCAATTCAGTATAGCATAAAAAACTGGATATAACTGTCACACACAGCTGTGAAACTTCTCAGTGTTGGGGGAGAGGGGGCGATAAGTTTGTGGTGGTGTTCTTTTTTAACACTTGTAGCACATCACCAACACTGCAGTGGATCTGAAAAGGGAAATCAGCCTCCCAGGGATTAATATTGTGACATTGTTTTATCTTTGTACGGTTATTTGTCATGAACTACTCAGCAAAGTATGTGTGTGTGCATGCTCCTTCCCCTGCCTTCTTTATCAATAAGGACTGAATATGTAACCTAGATATTTTATGCCCGAGAAACTAGAGTGGTTTACAACAAAGTATATGGTATATTTAGAAAGTGCAGTAAATTCAGTTTTGCTTGTCACCTATCCTTCCTCTACATCAACATGAGTTCACCAAGAATGTTTTACAACAGTAGCCACAATCCAGCTAGAAGCTGCAAATCAACAAAAAAGAACTCTCTCCCAAAATAAACATGAGGGACTTTGCTTTTTTTACAATGAAGAATACAAATCCTTAATACTTACAGGCTGCAAAAATTAAGCTGAGTTAATGACAACAGGAAGGGATTGTTACTAACTGGAACCACTAACAGAATGTATTACACTTTCCTGCTAGGTAACTTACATAAGCACATCTACAACTCTGTCCTACCACTCTCCTTCACCTTGAGTCAGTGTCACAGCTGTATTTTTTATTTAGCTGTCCTGGGTTCAGCAGTAGCAGTCATTTTTCTCCTTCTTAGTAGCTGGTGCAGTACTGTGTTTTTGACTTTCAGCCTGGGAACAGTGCTGATAACACCGATGTTTTTAGCTGTTGCTAAGTAATGTTTATTCTGACAAAGGACTTTCTGAGTCTCATGCTCTGCCAGGGAGGAGGGGAAGCCAGGAAGAAGCATATGCAAGACACCTGACCCAAACTAACCAAAGAGGTATTCCATACCACTGCATGTCATGCCCGCTATATAAACTGGGGGCAGTTACCCGGAAGGGCTAGATCACTGCTGGGGTCGGCCTGGGTATCGGTCAGTGGGTGGTGAGGTGCTGTATTCTCTTCCCTTGTTATTTCCCTTATAATTATTATTACTGGTGGTAGCAGCAGTGTTTTTTTGTTATACCTTAGTTACTGGACTGTTCTTATCTCAATCCATGAGAGTTACATTCTTTTGATTCCCTTCCCCATCCCTCCAGGAGTGGGGGGAGAAAGGAGAGAAGTGAGAGAGAGACTGCACAGCTGAGTTTAAACCATGACATTAACTTTATAATCTTTTTTCTGCAAGTCAACAACCTTATTTGTAGACCCAAGATTATTCATATAACTGAGCAAAACCAGTTATGATTATCTTCAGCCCAACTGCCTGATAATTCAAAATAAAGACCAAAAAACCAAACCCGATGGCATTTTCTAAACATTGCAATAACTGCTTTTTTAATATTTACCTGTGAAAATCCATTTCCAAGTACTCCAAGTGAATTCATATTTGAAGTCAGATACTGACAGTACCAATACAAGTACATACACTGGCAGTATTATATCAGTATTTCATAATATTAAAATATTTTGTCACAAACATTTCTTGAATTTTGACTTTAAAAATACGGCCAAAGGATTTATTTCTAAATTTCAGAACAGCCACATTCTCAACAGGTAAACAGCAGAAAGCAAGCGATATGCCGATAATCTGAACTCCACAAGTGGTGAATAAGTATGCCTTTATGTGCACAAAATATGTCAACAACATACCTTTTCAGAAATTCTTCTGTGTTTCCACCCAGTTGTTTCATAAGGTTCTCTAATTTTCATTCTTAATGCTAATTTTGTATCTAAGGAAAATAGATCTTTTGATCTCAAGGCAATTATTTGGCTGTTAAATATTTAACTAGAGATCAACATGATGTTTATTTTGTGCCCCTATTCAATATGAAATGATATAGGGCAGCAATGTGAATTCATATTAGACAGATGAATTTCAGCAATTCAGAGTTCTCAAAAGAAAGGCCAAGGAACTTCCCAGTAAAATAGAAAAAATATACTTTGGCTCTGAAAAAAATTAAACAGAAGTCTTTTATTTTTGCCATTTAATGAAATCTGGAAAAATCCCTTGTGGTTTTCATGTCTGACATCTCAATTTTGACAATTATGAAAGCCTTTTGCAGTCTCCACTTACAGACTAAAATAATACAGCTTTCCTTTCAAATCAGTCATGTTAAAAATACTTGGCAAACACTTTCAAGAGGTTAAATATCAAGCCAGTTTAAGGACTGTGATGAGTTTTGACCCATTTACAAATGTTCACAATGTCTAGCAGATTTCTTTGCTCCCATTCACACAAGCTCACCTTTGCAAGGCAGAAGCAGGCCATCATTCTCACTCGGTAGAAACACTGTTCCTGTTCTAGTATATCAGTCAGTGCAAGTCGCGATGCTGGAGTAGGGAACTTTTCCAATGCCAAAATGGCTTCTTCTTGTGCAACCACATCTCTCTCATATCGAAGCTGATACTGCCACATGAAATCAGATTGTTCAAATTCTACCTTTCTCAGTACTGACATATCCGGGTCTATTCGTATCCAGAGCAAAGGGGAATCAGCACTAAGAAAAACATGAAAAACATTAATAGCTTAGAACATTTCAAAACTGCAGAAATTCAATAGATGTTCTAATTTGTTACAAGTTATTATTTAAATATTTAGATTCAAAGAACCAAAAAAATAACTTAGAGGAGACATTTGAAAGTTACCTTTACTGATCTCCTGCTTTCAGGATAGCAATTCTGTAGCCTCCCAGGGCAACCTGTCCAAGCCTCTAATACTTCAAAGTGGATACAGTAGTTTAGTATTTTTAACCTACAGATCTGAGTTCATGGTAAACTACTGTACAATCTCAATATATTTAATGCTAGGTCCTCAAACACTATAACTTTCTTAAGTGAGCAGCACTCCTATAGTTTAAGACTACAAAAAAACAACAAAGAAAATCTGGTGGCAAACACCAGTATTTTTAATATATTTTTTTTATCAACAGATATTAAAGTGTTTTACAAACACACACATGCTGGGATATTGAAAGCTGACAAGGGACAACCATGTGAATGCACAAAACTGCCAAGCCAAATAATAAAAGTTAAAGTATCAACAGAGAGGATTAAGGTTTTAGTCCTACAGATGAAAGTACTTAGTTGTATTTCACCCAAACAAACATTTTATACTTTAGTATTCACACAGCACCATGACAGTGTAAGTAATTTATGGGAGCAACAAGCACAAACTATATAATGAAGTCTCTTAAGCAGTTTTTCACATCAATTTGGTAACAACAAAATACAGACAGAATTAGGAGAGAGTTTGGAATAGCAAAAAAAAGCACCCTTATAAATATAATGTGTATTTCTGTAAACATCTACAGGATATCTAGAATTAGTGTAAAGATAGTAGCTAGAGAAGAGAGTGAAAAGAAGAGTTTGTACACAGGATTTAGAAGAATAAAAAAGAATAAACACTATCATATATGCTTGGAAGAGTCCAAACTGGACAAAAGAATGACAGTATTGGAGATTAGGCTATCAGATAAATAATGCATAAGTGACTTGCATAAAATCCTACACCACTTGAAAGGTAGTTCCAAGATTATTACTGAAGCCTCAACTTAGTGTAATGCAATGGCTACCTGAACATAACAAATATTTATTGTAATTGCTATAAAATATAATTAAAAGATTATTTTACATATGCCAACTGTTATATAGAAATGTTAACAGTAACTTGCTGAATGTAAATATCGCTTATTATTTCTCATCATATTTCAAGTGAGGTTAAATTTAGAACAATCTCCAGCACTTTAAAGGTGACAAGCAATCAACCCTTCTTCAAAGACACACTATTAGTTTTCAAGAGCAGATAATTTACTTCCCTCAGCCAGCAAACAAGGTACCAACACCTTCAGCACTTCTGAGAACACCACTGGTTCAAACTCTAGGAGGATGAAGCAAGAATTTGCTTCCCAAGAGCTAAACAATTCCAACTGAAATTAATGCCAGTATGAATTATAGTTACAAAGCATTTCATCACCTATTTTCAATCTAAAAGTAATTTTGTAATTAACCACAGATTTAAGGAACTTGTGTGCCTTAGTGCCAGTTAAATGGTCTTCACTGAAGTCCAACAAAAATTGCTTGCTCTTTGTTTCAAGCAAATTCTTATTTACATTTTACCTACAAAGCCAGCAGAAAGATACTAGATATGTCTTTGAAAGAATCAAGTAATTATATCACCTTATTATGCCTAAGATAATTTTTAAAACCTGATTACAGCAGTTAACCCATACATTTACACTTTGCCAACATCTTCCGAGCTACAGAAGAAATGTCTCAAAGAAGGCAAAGAATGTGGTGTAGTCTTGAAATTTGCCAGTCATATAATGAAGCACAACATTACTATAAAGCCCTTAAAATAGGATGCTCTAGACAAGGTGAACATGGCTCAGTCTCACATAGAGGAACTCTAATAAGCTCCAACTTACTCCATAGCAGAAAGGTCCATGTCCACCTCTTCTCCATTCATCAGTGGAATCTTTTTCTTCTTATTTCTATTTAAAAAGAAAAAATAGAAGAAAGTAAGTATTAATTACTATACTAGCAAACATATCTTTAGAAATGGAACTTAAGCCTGCAAAAGTTCTCTCTGTATTTCACCACACCGAAAAATAATGCTCTCTCCAGCAAAATAAATATTCACAAAGTTGAGCTGTGCATCAGTTTTATTCAAATAATAATCACCAATATTTTAAACTGGCTTAAATTTGACTCCCATTAATTTTTCTAATTACATGTAAGCATACAACTTTGAGAAGCAGACATCAAAATAGTTATTTAAATGAATAATGAAGTTGAAAGAATCTATTTGGGAAGTATGTTACTTTTCTGGCTCATTAGGATTAGTAAACAGCCCTGGCACTCAGAAAAGGAAAATTATGCAAGTGCTCTTTGCATATATCTTCACTTGAAGTACTCCTCTGGCTTACATTAATCTTCTCTCTAATTTGTCTTTCCCATTCCAGAGGCATTTTTATTTTGATTAATGACAGTATTTATTCAATTTGTCCTATATAAATAATTTCTTTTGGAAACTTTAATAAAAATACTTATAACTCAGAACTGCATATAAAACAGAAGGTTTCCTGCTGTCCATAAACAGTAGTAAATACCATTTTCTTGCTTTACATCACAGGTAAATTTTATTCAGTAAGATTAAGAAAACATAAACACAAGATATGAAAAAAGCATATACTGACCTTCAAATGCACTACATGTTTTCAAACATTCATATTAAAAATATTTGCAGTTTGTATTTTTGTTCTTACCTTCTGCTTTTAGAATGGCAAGGTATATCATGTTTAAGACTGTTTTCTTCAATCTGCAATGTATGGTTGAATGATCCATCAAGTTCCTGCACTGTCACTTTAAGAGGACCCTTCAAGTTCATGAGATTTTGTTATTAACATTAAAATTATGCTTATTAATGTATGCATCATACTTGTATGTGTAGGTAAAATATGGAAAATGGACCTTACCACATATTTCTGAGTCCCAGGAGATGTGTAGTCTTGTTTTATTTCCAACTCCAATACATTCCGTTTTCTATTAAATGCAAAGCTACCATAAAATTTTACCACTCCGCTCTGATCCCTAATTAGCAGTATAGGAATTCTAGTTGAACAATGCAATAGTTATAAACAAGCATAATGTTTTCATTCTTTACATTTCCTTTATGTGTCTTTATTCCTACAATCTCCCATCCCAAGAAAAACAGGAGATTAAAATACTGATGTTAATTCATGAACTTCTAAAGATTTTTTTTTTCCTTAACCAGCTCTCTGACATACAATCATGTACAGGCATTATTAACTTTTCCTCCAAGCTATCGTCTTTTGGCTAGACACCTCAGACTGGTTCTGTTCACAGTGGCTGCTTTCATAAAGGTCTGTGACTTTGTTATGAAGTACAGCTTAAGGCATTTCTAGTGGTTGCTTTAGCAAAGTGTTTAAACTCAGCACCAACACAAGCACTTCACAGCATAAGATGGCACTATTTAAGAGTAATACGATATTCTCCCTAATAATACAATGACCTGCTGTGGTCTTATAAGAGGAGAAAATCTACTGTCACAGGCTGCAACAGTGTTTGAAGCATGGTAGGGAGACTGAAACCGTAAAATTAAACACCAGTTACAGTTAACAGGATCAGACTTGGGGCCAAAGTCCAGAGAAGCTGAAAAATCCCAAAATCTGAGCTACAAGTTACAGAACAGATGTATTTAAGATTCACCCAGCTTAGACAGTAATGCTAACATCTAGGTATAGCTGCAGTGTGAATAGATGCGCATAGATAACTTCTATCCTCCTCAAATACTTGGCAGAGCTACACATGGAAATTAAGAGTATGCAGATAAAACACTAACTTCTCATACTAGTTCATAACTATTATTTATGCAGGGGGCTTTAGTTAGATACTGTGTTGCATGAACATTAAGTCTGTCTAAATAAATAATGTCCAAATACTAATACCTACTTCTACTTTCTGTAAGAACAGCAAGGTATGGTTCTAGCCTGCAATCACATTAACCAAAACTACCAGTTAGACCTGTTAAATAGGACAAATTCAAATTAACTCTTATATCAATCCAAAATAGGAAACCGTATTTCTTGATTAATACCACTTAAATTTGAAAAATCAACACACAGAGCTTTACTTTACTTTAAACTGTAGTCTTAAGACAAGCTACCAAGCTATTAAATATCAGTGTATTTTAAGTTATCAATCTGAGCTTTAGGTCTACTTATTTCATGGTGATTTACTGGAAATCACATCTTAAAATGCACCAGACTATAGCATTTTCCATGTCAGACTTCAGCATATTTCTATGGGCAGTGTCCTCTGGAATCTCTTTAGTATAATTTGGCCTTAAATTCCAGCAGAGTTCTTGTGCTTCTTTCAAAGTAGAAACTAAAATCATGAAATACCTTCTAGTAAAGAGCATGTGAAAAACCCCAGCATTCTCTAATTGACTATGAAAGGAGTGTGAACCATATATATCTAATTCAGAGAATAATGTATCTAACTGCTTTAAGCAAATCTATTTCATACCTTTCCTCACATTCCTTTAATAGTGCCAATTAAAAACCAAATTCATTCTCCATATTAACAATCCAGACCAAGAATAAAAAGGATACACCCACTGCTTTATTAAAGGTTGGATGTCTTTGCCAGAGACATTTGAGATAGATTTCAAAAACCCAGATGTGGAAACCAACATCTGACTCCACATGTGTGACTGGAACTTCTGAGATGAAGCGGTGCTGGCCAGACTCAACAACTTGTTGAAAACCTAAAATGACAAAAAGTTATTACTTTCACAAATACTTTAATATATAAAATATGCTTTTCTGTTTAGTTGCAGCTGAATTGCAACTAAAGGCCAAAAAACTCATTCTTTGATAACTGACCTCAAAAGAAGTCTTTCAAAATAAAAACATTACAGAAAATTATTTGCTTGCCCATATCAGAAATTCTGACTAGCAGACACAAATGCATTTTTCTTTATGGCAAAGCACCCATGATCCTGAGAAAGCTCTGAAACTCCAGCTTCTGAACATACCAGATCTCTGACTAGATTTGCTTTTTAGAAACGAGAGTCATCGGTTCTCTACATTGCTATTTCTTTTCAAATGTCACAAAAAAAACCCAGCACACCAGATTAGCATAAGGAAAGCTTTAAGAAAGGTGCATCTGCTGAGAACTACTTAAAATAGCTCTTACCACAGGTGCATACATGTTTTCCTTAAAAAAACCCAAAACATGAAATTTCACAAATGCATGTGAGGTGGGCTGATGCCAACCTCATGAAGTTTAACCATGCCAAGTGCAAGGTCCTA
>NDXB01000318.1:3141-17561 GCA_002631895.1 Agapornis roseicollis
AAAAAAAAAAAAAAACACAAACAACCCAAAAACCAAAAACAAACAAAAATCCCACAAAACAAAAACACACACAAAAAACAAACAACAAAAAACAAACAAACAACAAAAACCCAAACAAAAAAAAAAACAAAACCAAACAACAGAAACCAGAGACCAAAGGTTTTCAAGATAAATATAGAAGGCACAAGATTATGCCTAAGTATGTTAACTGGGGAGCTAAGAGGTCCCTTCTACCTGAGAATAGCAAATGGGCAAAAATTTTACTTGTAGTTTTCTGAGGAATTTTGACTGCATTACAGAAAAGTAATAAAATCAGCAGTGAGAGATATAGTTAATGTGCCCAGTTTATTCAATAGCTACTCCACCTGGACAAGATTCAGTGGGCAAAATGGGATCACCCCAGTACAACTGACATGAAGAACTTACTTATGAATTCTTAAACTTCACTGATAAGGAAACTCGGCAAGTCCCAGTTTTCAGACTAGGGTAGACAGAAAAATAAAGAAGATACACATGCATCTCTGAGATATCTATGCATTTACTAGGATTAAAAAAAAAAAAAAAGCTTTGTAAGTTGTCTTATCCACATCTCCGAAGCCTAGATAATTAATCTTGCTGTAGAAGCATAGGGTACAATTCCAAGTACCGTTTCTCAGACCTTGACAAAAAGTAAAGCTTAACTATCTATGTACATCAAAGCATAGGAAGCAATGCTTTCTCCTAGTTAAAGTAAGTCCAGCTTAAAACTAATCACACAATTACAACTAATTACAAACATTTGTAATTAAATAAATATTAGCTAATTTTATTATAGTTTACATTTATTATATTATTTATTATATTTATTATATTAATATATATATTACAAATACTTATTTTTATATAACAAAGATTAAATAATGTTAAATGAAAATATTAAGTAAATTGGTAATAAAAATGCAAAAATAAAACTAATTGCAAACTAATTACAAATAATTACAACCAATGTAATAGCAGAGTAACATAATATGAGATGTAGTATACTATCACAGAATTACAGAATTACCAGGTTGGAAGGGATCTCTAAGATCATCAAGTCCAACCCATGCCCTACACCTCGACTAAACCATGTCATGGTGTAGTGCAATGTGGTGTGGTGTGGTGTGGTGTAGTGTAGAACAGAATAGAATGAACACAAAACAAAAACACTGGAAGAAAAGTTTCACTCCAAAAATATTTAAGAACAAATGGTCTGAAATCCTTGATCCTGGAGAAATTGCAGTAGGACCAAAAGATATGTTTACTTTTCCTTCCTTTCCTTCCTCTCAAAATTGTTCTTTAAACAGTTGACATTTGTCCTCAAAAGCATTAACTGTCTCTAGACAGGTGGTGTTCCATTTGCTGGTAACATTATTAATGGAGACTACTGGCTCCTTTCCCTAAGGAATTCTAATTGATAAAAAATTATTAATCCTAATAATTATCATCTAATGGATGGTTCTTCATTTGAAATGTGTCTACTCCTTTCACATGTGTGCTCCTTAGGACTATTCCAAGCACAATAGTAACAAAATACATTTTTTACTTTCCAAATAAAACATTATTCCCACAGACAGTATCTAAAAGGTGCTATTTTAGTGTTATGTGCAAATGTAACTTCTCCCTCAACTGATGTGACAGTTGTACAAGAACTCAAAAGCTGACACTAGTAATATGTAACTTAAGTATACAGAAAATTTCTATGCAGTGATGAACCCCTGATGATTTTCTTTTTTCAGTGTATCAATTCTTGCAATTTCGTCATACTTTTCATAGCATTTGTCGTTTTGTGTAAGCCAAGAATTACCTGTGTCAGGAAATTACGTAAAAAACTCAGCTTGCATTAAAAAGTAGACTTCCGGGCTTCATAGCTCCAAAGAAATTCTTGGCAAAATCTGGTGCTCCAGGAAGATTCAGAAATCAGGGGACAGAGCAATAGAACACAACCAACATTATTTATAAATCACTGTGTGATTCTGTGAGTGTGAGTATTAATATTTGAATGGGTTAGTCTGGATAGCTGTCAAGGTTTGGCTGATTTTGGTTTTGCTTTGGTTTTGGGTTTTTTTTTGTTTTGGTTTGGTTTTTTTACTATTATTATTTATAGTAGATTTAAGACAGGAAATAAGTACAATTCCAAATATTCTTTTGGAGAGGGAGAGAGGTGAAAACCCAAGAACTGGATTCTCTCCAGTTGCCATCCGAATTCTCAGCATGTTAGGAAAAGTGAATTTCCTTTATGACACAACCCTGGAGTCACACTAGCACATGCCTAGGATTTACTTAAGACATCAGTGGAGTCATGAGTAGGTTTTGAAGACCTGTGGTTTAATATTTAAATAAACGTTTAAACATTCATGTTCTTCCTTCAGCTGCCAGACTTGAATCACACTGGTAACAAATCTGAGACTGCTCTCTGATTGCTGCATGAGGGTAATACTTTGCACTTTAATGGTGGATTTCATTTAGCGATTTCAAAGCACTTTGCAAGCATGCAATAATTAGCTGAGCCTCTCAACACACCTCTGCAGGGGGTACAGTGCTATTATGTCCATTTAATGGCTGTTAAACATGAAGTATGTCATGTTAACTCCTAATGTCAAAAAGAGCAGGCATTGCTGCAGCAGTACACAGGCATACCAACTGGGACACTTATTGCAAGCATTATCATCTCCAACAATTTCTAATCTCTAGTGTGGCATGAAACCAGAGTAATTGTTGGAATTTCACCCTTTGCCTGCTGTCTTGTTGGTGTGGATGGAAAGCTTTTGTGTAACAAAGATAGTAGTGTAATGATCAGCACCTGCAGTGGGACAGTAAAGGCTCTATTGTGTGCACTTGGCTGCACAAAGGAGCCCAGATTACTGGGGGCCACTCACCTTCATGAGCAGCACAACATGCAGCAAGAGCAGTTGCTTTGCCACCAGAGTTTTCACCTCAGGTTGTCTACTTTATTGCATTCCTAGGTTGTTTCAGAAGTTTCCTGTAAATGCTCTGGTTTGAGGCAAGTATCCAGATACTGCTACTGACGTTCACCAAGGAGGAAGCCTTGCCATTTATGCAGTTTACAGCTTGGACTCTCTGCTGGCAAACCAGCACCTTTTGAAGTCAACACTGCTCAGCTGAACAAACACAGCAGAAAATTCCCAAGAAAAAAGGCCAGAAGCAAAGGTAGCAAATTTATGTCATGTGCAAAAAACATGCAGAAGACACCTAGCAGACTAGCATGCTGTAAAACTAATTAAATTGTCCACTTCCCTGAATAAGGTCAATGAAGAGATCATAGCTAGAGAGATGAGGAAACAGACCAGAATATGCCAAAAACATTGCTGAGATCTCAATTACATCTGCTGGAATGAAGTCTCAGAATGAACATATGATAGAGGAGAAATGATTGACTTTTTCATTAATAAAACCACCAAGAATGATGGGTCTCATAGAGTGATAGAATAGTTAAGGTTGGAAAGGACCATAAGATCACCTAGTTCCAACCCTCTGCCATGGGCAGGAACACCTCACACTAAAACATGTCACCCAAGGTTCTGTCTACTCTGGCCTTGAACACCTACAGGGATGGAACACTCACAACTTCCTTGGGCAACACATTCCAGTGCCTCACCACCTTTACAGTAAAGAAATTATTCCTTATATCCAATCTAAACTTCCCCTATTCAAGTTTTAACCTGTTACTCCATGTCCTGTCACTACAGTTCCTAATGAAGAATCCCTCCCCAGCATCCCTATAGGCCCCCTTCAGATACTAGAAGGCTGCTATGAGGTCTCCATGCAGCCTTCTCTTCAAGGCTTTCAAGGTTTGTTGCAATTAGTACCCTTTCAGTCTACATGAATTGCTTATTGCAGTAATAAATTCAGGAACTGCTGTTTCTAGTCTGCCCTTTTCAAAAGCAAGAGACATGGAAATGGCACAGGCTTAAGGCAAAACCTGAAATATCACTTTTTACGTATTAGTGTGTATCATAGTGTAACAAACCTGGATTTCTCTCACCACTGCCTCCTTTTCTTCTTCCTGTTCCAGATAGCACCAGAATACCACCTTATCCCCCACAACCAGCCCTCTCCCGCCCCCCCTCCCCCCTCCCCCAGGTTAAGTCAGATCTTCTGTTAGCTCAAAATAATGTGCATTCTTAGTGAGAAAGGGTCCTGAGAGGATTTTGAGATGAGACTATGGATTTTCTCAATTAAGCACATATGATCTCTTTTCCCACAGATCCTTTCAGGGTTTTCCTTACACACTGGATTTTTTAAAAAAACAGCTTCTTAAAAGATATCGGGATCTAATTAAAAATACAAGGAAGGGCAAACTTGAAGGACAACAAGAAATTCAGAAAAAATAGTTAATATAGACTAAATCTTCATCTGAACTGCTTTCACCAATGTAGGCATGGTGCATCATTGCCTTTCGACCACTTGCATTACCACTGATTCTTTTCTTTGGTGCAGACTCTGAAAGGGCATTGTTTCACACTTTTTAAATTACTATGACTAGAGGGAAAAAAATCCAGAAGCCATGCAACACTTTTTTTCTCTCTGTTTAAATTATTTAATTTATGAAAGCAAAAAACCCATATAGTAATCAGGCAAGAGCTCAGCAACACATTAAATACCATTAGCCTTTCATCTTCCAAGCCAGTCTTTAATAGTAGCATCTGAAAGAGTGAAGATAGAAACAACTAGGTTCTCCCTCTGCCTAGCACAGGATTATTCCCTAGACAGCAACTTGTAGTGCTTTTTTTTTTTAGTCTAATGTTGATTGTATAATGTAAAGGGGTTTTCACCACTTATTTGAGACAATTACTTTATCATTACAAAAACATCTCTATGAATTCTTCTTGCTCTACATCCTAAATGAGTTTAAGCACTTTCATTACATCCTTTGTGACTTTTTTCTCATACAATCTTTCACAATAGTCATCACCTTTTTTCAGCAGAGACATTTGGCAAAATATTGATAACAAAAAATTGACTGCTACAATGATACATCATGCTTTATTTGTTTCATTCAAAAACTGAGCGATAATGCACTAAATTTTCAAGTCCAGTAATGAAAAATTGGAGCAAGTTGTTTAAATGGGAAAGACAAACATTAATACACAAGCAAAGCTTGAAAACATTCATCGTGTTTGATCAGTAGTTTACATCTGACATCTGAGTGTGTTAACCTTTGTTTTCACTAATCTGATATGAAAATTCCTTGAAATGATTGCAAGATCATATCTTATTAGGGCAATCAAATGCTAAAATTCTATATTAATGTAATGTGATAGAAAATGTCTAATACCATAATCAATTCCTAATAAGTTACAATGGGTCATGTAGATAAAGTCTATATTGTTTTCACACACTTTGCTAAACTATTTTGACACGGTTTTTGTAAAGTGAATGGAAGATTGTGAAAGGACAAGAACTCAGAAGTTATTGAATGCCCAGTATGCCCTTGAATGGCCTTTCTTGTGAATTTCATGAACGCCAGTTATATTCCTTGGTCCAAATCCTACCAAATTCAGTGGGAGCACTTCTGCAGTTGTTTTATTCTCTTCAGTTCAGAATACTTGAATCCGGCCCACTTCTTCAATCCAAACACTTGAATTCCATCTGCTCCAGCCAATGAGCCAACTTCATATGGAGCTTGGCTCAGATGCCTCTGTACAAATGCCTGTAGTATGACGAACACACAAGAGGAATTAGAGATGTTTGCAAGTCTACAGGGATATGATATAATAGGTATTATAGAAACATGGTGGGATGGCTCCTATGACTGGAGTGTTGGAATGGAAGGTTACAGACTCTTTAGAAAAGACAGGCCTGGTAGATGGAGAGGGGGAGTTGCTATTTATGTTAAGCATAGGCTGGAGAGTATGGACCTCTGTCTGGGGGCAAGTGATCAGTCAACAGAGATTTTGTGGGTCAGAGCTAAAGGGAGAACAGCGATGGGAGACATTACTGTGGGGATCTGTTCCAGACCGCCTAATCAAGAGGATGAAGCACTCTATAGACAGATAGGATAGGAATAGCCTCACACTTGCAGGCCCTTATTCTCATGGGGGACTTCAACCACCCTGATATCTGTTGGAGGGACAGTATGGCCTGGCATAAGCAATCCAAGAGGTTCCTCGATTGTGTCAAAGATAACTTCCTTCTGCAAGTAATAGAGGAGCCAACAAGGAGAGGTGCCCTGCTTGACCTGGTGCTCACCAACAGGGAAGGGCTCATTGGAAATGTGACGCTCCAGGGCAGCCTTGGATGCAGTGATCATGAGATGGTCGTGTTCAAGATACTCAGGACAGTGAGCAGAGCGTGCAGCAAACTCACTGNCAAGGAGAGGTGCCCTGCTTGACCTGGTGCTCACCAACACTCCAGGGTAGCCTTGGATGCAGCGATCATGAGATGGTCGAATTCAAGATCCTCAGGACAGTGAGAAGAACATGCAGAAAACTCATTGCCCTGGACTTCAGGAGAACAGACCTTGGCCTCTTCAGGAACCTGCTTAGAAAGTTTCCATGGGATATAGCTCTAGAGGGCAGGGGGCATCAACATTGTTGGCTGATATTCAAGGATCACCTGCTACAAGCTCAGGGGTGTTGCATCCCCACTGGAAGGAAGTGCAGCAGGAGGGCCAGGAGACCTCCTTGGATGGATAAGGAGCTGCTGAGGAAAATTCGAAGGAAAAAAGAGGCTTATAAAAGGTGGAAGCAAGGACAGGTGGCCTGGGATGAATACAGGGATGTTGTCCGGGAAGCTAGGGACCAGGTGAGGAAAGCTAAGACTCAATTAAAATTAAACTTGGATAGGGATGTGAAAGATAACAGGAAGGGTATCTATAGGTACGTAGTGAATAAAATACAGACTAGAGACAATGTGGGCCATCTCTGGAAGCTATCAGGTGAACTGGCTACACAGGATTTGAAGAAGATGGAGGTTCTGAACGACTTCTTTGCCGCAGTCTTCACTGGCAAATGCTCTGACTGCACCACCGAAGTCTTGGAAGGCAGATGCAGGGACTGTGAGAATGAAGACCTTGGGCCCACTGTAGGAGAGCAGCTATTTGAGACCACCTTAAGAACCTGAACATGCACAAGTCCATGGGACCTGATGAAATCCACCTGTGGGTCCTGAAGGACCAGCAGGTCGAGGGAGGTGATCCTGCCCCTGTGTTCTTATGAGACCTCACCTGGAGTATTGTGTGCAGTTCTGGTGTCCTCAACATAAAAAGGACATGGAGCTGTTGGAACAAGCCCAGAGGAGGGCCACGAGGATGATCAGGGGGCTGGAGCACCTTGTGCATGAAGATAGGCTGAGAATGTTGGGGCTGTTCAGCCTGGAGAAGTGAAGGCTGCATGGAGACCTCATAGCAGCCTTCCAGTACCTGAAGGATGCTTATAAGGGGTAATGGGTTAAAACTTGAATAGGGGAAGTTTAGATTGGATATAAGGAAGAAGTTCTATACTAGGGTGGTGAAGCTCTAGAATGGGTTGCTCAAGGAAGTTGTGAGTGCTCCACCCCTGGCAGTGTTCAAGGCCAGATTGGATGAGCCTTGGGTGACATGGTTTAGTGTGAGGTGTCCCTGCTTATGGCAGGGGGATTGGAACTAGATGATCTTAATGTCCTTTCCAACCGTAACTATTCTATGATTGTATGACACTTATTTTCTTCACTTTTATTAGGAAAAGATGCTTGTCAAAAAAAAAGGTATAATTTAAATTGGGGGGGTTGTGTTTACAGTTGTGGGGTTGTTTTCTTTTTTTTGTGATAGTCCAGTTAATTCCTGACAGAGAATATTGACAAGCGTTCCCTAAAATTAGAGATGAATGTTAGTTGTCCATTCTTGAGCCATATAAGGAAAGAAGTTACTAGTCTGTCCTTATGCTTCACAGTCAGAAGGTAGCTTTCTCATGAGCTTTGAGTTGACCGTCTGGTCCACTGATCAGAAGGTTTAAGTCTTTTCTTTTGTTCTCCCCTAAAACCTTGTCCCAAACATTTAATATAATGTAAAATTTTTAATTTAGAAAAGATTGTTCTTTGTTTATGTCTCTGAAGGACCATGTCTCCATCAGTACATTGTCCCAGCAGCTGCAATATCCCATAGCTATCAGGGATATTTTCAGCTGTTTCCCCAGAAATAGCTCCTGATCCAGCTCATGAAAATGACATCTCCAAAGGCAAATACAACCTGATAAAGAGAAGGAGATTTTGACCCTCAGCACAAATTAAATGCCTGTATCATTCCCAGGCTTTCATCCTCATCCTGGAAGAGGAAGGTCTCCTGAAGAAGAAAAAGCCATAAAATTTCCAGTGATGTTTTCAGGATTCTGGAGACCAGGGGATGAAGTCAGAAAGCTGAGATCTTACAAACCAAGTGAGAATCTGACAGTATAGGATGGGGCTTCAACTTGTCTCCTGAGCTTCTGATGAGAGCACAAAACCGTGGCTGAGTGTGAGTGGATTCTTTGAAATTGAAAGATTATCCTAAACAAGGAAAGGAAGAATATCCCAAAGGACTGACAGTAACATTAAACCAAGTAACAAAAAATATCCTTTATTGCTTGGAGATGTTTTGATTCCCTGACAAATGATGTTTTTTTTATCATTTATAAGGTCTAAACATTAGATTACCCAGGGTGAAATTGTGTAAAACCAGTTCATTAAGAACCCTAATGTCCCTAAAGTTAATGTAACATAGGCATTTATTTGCCATTGTACTTTTTCTTTTTTCTTCATTTTTTCATTCAATTCAAGCACACTTTCACCCTGCAAAGCTAGGTAAGAAACTGCTGCACAGAGTGATGATATTTGCCTACTTGGATGACATAAAGGAGGGCCTATTCCTATTAATTAATTCCTGTTTCCCTTCTATCCAGACCCCATGCCCACTAAGGAGGTGCACACAAAACACAAATCTAGAAAAATTAAGGATAAAACATCACATTTCATAAATAATTGGAATCTTTATATGTTATTTATTCCTTGTATTCTCTAACTCAGTCTCTCCCCTCTCTTTTTTTCTATGCTTATTTTAAAACCCTTGAAGATTTTTTTAAAAATTATATTAAAACCAGCAACACTAGGTTCTAATGTTTATCCTAATGCAGCACTTCATACACTGAAAAAAGCCTTTTTATTCCAAGATAATATTATCTACGGTTTACAAAATGATTATGATGATTGTGTGGAGGGTTTGGCTTTGGAAATCTAGCCTTGACACACACTACTTTTATGGAAAAATAAATCTATCTCAATTGGCTTTTAATGTCATCTGAAGAAGGGAACTATTTAAAAGTAGCTGCCAGACACAGAAATAATCTTGGTTGAAATAGAATATATTTCTTAATGACATAGTAGTGACATGAAAGAATAGCGTAAGTATTTAACACATCATATTACTACCTGGAATACATTTCAGATGGCTTTAGAGAGAACTTACGAATTTTTCTCATGCATTCAGTAGTGTGACCTGATATTCTCAAGATGCTTGCAGAAAACAAGACATATTGTGCTGCTGAATTTGGTGGGGGGCGACAGGGGGAGGGAGTTGGAGTCCTTTACAGTATTAATACAACAAAGAACAGAAATAACAACTGTACTAATTGCAGACAAGCTTAGAAAGCTGGGACTTGTGTTTGGCTTTTCAAAATGCCAGTGGACTCAGCTAATTACCACATGCTGTCATGGTGAGAGCAACCAGGTCACGTTATTAAGACTTTTGTTGTCCAGTGGCAAAGAAAATAATGGGAGGAAAATACTTCAGTACCTGAAATAAAGGCTGTGGGCAGCAGATACGAAGTCCAGCCCCTTCCTCTCCTAAGTGCCAGACTGGTATCAGGAGCAGCAGAGCGCTATTCACATTTCACAATTAAGCCCCAGGCATTTGGAGTCTCTCTCTCTCTTTGGATTAGATTTTAAGCATTTTTTTAAAGTGATTTCCTCTCAGAATGAAAGATTCTGCAGCTTGCTCATGTGGGATATTTACAGTCTTATTCTGCTCAGTCTGATCAAATTAAGGAATCAGAACATCTCTTTTAATGATAGCGTGGCCCCTGGAATGCCACCATTGGCAATGACAGGGATACTTCCTGTTTGGAAGCACTCTGCCAATCTCCATCCCCAGCAGTCTGACCTTCCTCTAATTCATGTGGGGTAAAGTCAGGTGAAAGAATCATAGACTCATAGAATAGTTAGGGTTGGAAAGGACCTTAAGATCATCTAGTTCCAACACCCCTAACATAAGCAGGGACACCTCACACTAAACCATGCCACCCAAGGCTTCATCCAACCTGGCCTTGAACACCACCAGGGATGGAGCACTCACAACCTCCCTGGGCAACCCATTCCAGTGCCTCACCACCCTCACAATAAAAAAAAACCTTCCTTATATCCAATCTAAACCTCTCCTATTTCAGTTTGAACCCATTACCTCTTGTTCTGTCACTACAGTCCCTAATGAAGAGTCTCTCCAAAGTATCCTTATACCTCCCCCTCAGGTACTGGAAGGCTGCTATGAGGTCTCCACACAGCCTTCTCTTCTTCAGGCTGAACAGCCCCAACTCTCTCAGCCTGTCTTCATACGGGAGATGCCCCAGTCCCCTGATCATCCTTGTGGCCCTCCTCTGGACTTGTTCCAACACCTCCATGTCCTTTTTATATTGAAGACACCAGAACTGCACACAATACTGCAGGTGAGGTCTCACGAGAGCAGAGTAGAAGGGCAGGATCACCTCCCTCGACCTGCTGGTCATGCTCCTTTGATGCAGCCTAGGATACAGTTGGCTTTCTGGGCTGCAAGCGCACACTGAAGCCGGCTCATGTTCATTTTCTCACTGACCACCACCGCCAAGTCCTTCTCCGCAGGGCTGCTCTCAATCTCCACTTTCCCCAACCTGAAGTGAAGCTATCCCAAAGTAAGGGTTCCTTCAGATTAGAACCACATTCTAGCAAATTCACCAAAGTTAAGGACAGGCATGGGAACCACCTGTAAATAGCATTCAGCCTCACAGTATGACACAAAGACACCATCAACATCAGAGGACAACAATACAACTTGAACACATTTTTTTTACCCTGGATCTTTTTCCTGAATGCTCAAAATTATTGTGTGTTTCCTAAGTATTGCCTGGCTTTTTTGGTTTCTTAAGAGGAAAGTAAAATTTTTCATCACTGCAATCCATTTACTTGAAATCCCATGCCCACAAAAGACAGAGACAAGCTCTGCCTTTGTTTTGACACATCAGCAATGGCATACACTAAACACAAGCTTTAAATTTCCACAATCACTTGCCCAGTTACCAGCCACAATGATAGTAGAGCAAACTCAAAACAAAACTGCATTGTTTCACCTGGGAGCTCAATAATATCCCTTATAAATCAGGATTGGATTGGATATAAAACATGGCTTCTTGCACATGTCCCACAGATTTGGTCTGCAAAGGCATTGACCATCCATTCCACTTTCTTGCCTCTTTGTATCTGAAGAGTTATACTGCTCTGGGGGGGTGAAGGTGGGTCATGAGAAGGAAAAATTTATGGGTTATGAATATTGACAGAGAAGATATTCTTTGTTTACTGAAGTTGTGTTTACATAAAAGCTCTTCGCAGGCAACACGCTAAGTCTAGAGGTCCTAAACCACTGTCAGTGAGCTGTCTGGGTATTTTTTCCCACGTATTGCTCTGCTATTCTGCCAACAATAGGGACCTATTAACATTTGGCCCTTCAAGTTAGCACAACTCAAGCCTTGGTGGCAGGACGTCTGCCCAATATGTAAAATAATGGAATGAATAGATTCCTTGGAAACAATGATAACAAGACCTGGTTGAGCTAACTGTGACAGCATGTGGTAATTTTCCAGCCTGCTAACTCTGTAAAGGGAGCTAGAGCACAAAGCTTACAATGCAGGGTAGGTTGGTCTGAATGGCTGCAAACAAGTGCAGAATATCTGATGATGTCATACACACCATTTGACAGATGGGGTAGGGTTTTTGTTTGTTTTGTTTTGTTTTGTTTTAAACTCGAACTTAACTGTTTATTTTTCCAACATATTTACACATGATGGGTATAATGCAAAAAGCTACGCCTGCTTTAAAAGCATGTCTTGGAAGTGTTGCCATGTGCTAGGCTTAAGAAACAACCTTATTTCCTTGTGAAAAGTTGTCTCAATTGTTCACTGAAAGCTCTGGGAATGGCAGGAGAAAGTTGCTACAGCATGATACATTATCTCTGTATTCAGCCCTGGGACTGTGTATTGAATCTCCCCCTTGTATCCTAATATACACTTTGAACAGCATAATAATTATTATTGCCTCAGTCTAGTGTTACATCAGAGAAATAGACAATCAGAGGATCTAAATGGATTGATAATATAGATTTGTTGTCCAGAATAAAATGGGTTAAAACAGGTTCATTTGACTATGGCAGAATTGGTATGTGTTTGCAAGACCATGAAACTCTAAATACACTTTAGACACTGTAAACACATTTGAAAATAAACATATGCTAACACAGTTGTGTACTTTCAGGAGCATTTTGAAAGTTTACATAAATATGGGCTGGGAGGAGGTGATACAGCATAATTGATTGTGTATTACCATCAATATAGTTCCTTTACAGTTGAATAAACAATAAGGGACAATTGCAGTCCTGTGGTTGCAGTTGTAACAATAGAACTGGTTAGAACACACTTCTGAAAGTGGATTAGACTTTTTATATGCCCCAAGGGAAAGATGTTATGCAGAAATTTTGAAGATATTCCAATTGCATCTTCCTCTCTCCCTTCAAGTGTTATCTTTTTTGATGTGAGCTTTCTCAGCCAGTGCCCAAAGAACTGAGAAATAATGAAAATAGGAAGAAAGTAGAGGCACACTGTTAAAAAAGAAACACATGTGGATGACAGTAAAATTTTGCCTAAGATTGACACAATTAGCCAAAGTAAACACAGGCAATATTTTAAAATTATGAAGCACAGCCTGAGTAAACAAACCAGAAGGAGAAATATTAAGGACCACATTTGCCTACTTGTTTCACCATAATTTTTCAAGCAGAGAACCTCTTGAGATTATTTTTATCATTGCTTGAAATTATCATTGCCAATTATGTGTATCATGTCTCTGCCTTTTCAGCAGCTGAGGATTCAGTCCCCATCATATTAAACACAGTATACACAGTACGAGGCAGTATCTGAACCAATGAGTTTTCAGAGTAACACAAATTCAATAACTTAGCTAGGGATGTTAAGGATAACAAGAAGGGATGCTACAGGTACATTGCAAATAAAAGACAGATCAGGAACAACTTAGGCCCCCTCCGGAAGCTATCGGGTGAACTGACTACACAGGATTTGAAGAAGGCTGAGGTTCTGAATGACTTCTTTGCCGCAGCCTTCAAAGGGAAAAGCTCTGACTGCACCACTCAAGTCTAGGAAGGCAGACGCAGGGACTGTGAGAATGAAGACCTTGGGCCCACTGTAGGAGAGCAGCTCATTTGAGACCATCTTAAGAACCTGAACATGCACAAGTCCATGGGACCTGATGAAATCCATCCACGGGTCCTGAAGAAACTGGCAAATGAGGTTGCTAAGCCACTGGCCATCATATTTGAAAAATTATGGCAGTCAGGTGAAGTTCCCGATGACTGGAAAAAGGGTAATATAACCCCATTTTCAAGAAGGGGAAAATGGATGACCCAGGCAATTACAGAGCAGTCAAAATCTTGGCCTGGCAAAGTCTTGGAGCAGATTCTCCTGGAAGGCATGCTGAGGCACATGAAAAACAACAAGGTGCTTGGTGGCAGCCAGCATGGCTTGACTGAGGGGAAATCCTGCCTGACCAATTTGGTGGCCTTCTACAATGGGGCTACAGAACTGATGGACGGGGTAGAGCAGTTGATGCCACCTACCTGGACTTGTGCAAAGTGTTTGACACTGTCTCACACAACATCCTTGTCTCTAAATTGGAGAGACACCAATTTGATAGGTGGGGCACTCAGTGGATAAAGAAATAGCTGGATGGCCACACACAAAGACCTGTGGTCAATGGCTCAATGACAGGCTGGAGGCCAGTGACGAGCGGTGTCCATGAGGGATTGGTGTTGGGACTGGTCTTGTCTAANTGCCACCTACCTGGACTTGTGCAAAGTGTTTGACACTGTCTCACACAACATCCTTGTCTCTAAATTGGAGAGACACCAATTTGATAGGTGGGGCACTCAGTGGATAAAGAAATAGCTGGATGGCCACACACAAAGACCTGTGGTCAATGGCTCAATGACAGGCTGGAGGCCAGTGACGAGCGGTGTCCATGAGGGATTGGTGTTGGGACTGGTCTTGTCTAACATATTTGTCGCTGACATGGACAGTGGGATTGAGTGCACCCTCAGCAAGTTTGCCAATGACACCAAA
>NDXB01000321.1:0-55007 GCA_002631895.1 Agapornis roseicollis
GGGGGGGGGGCTTGGCCATGCCGGAGCTGCCCTGGCATGTGGAGCCTGCACCGAGCCCTGTGTCCCCCCCATCACTGCGGCCCCAGCTCCGCTTGGCACGGGCTGGCGCTGGAGCCGGTGCCGGGGGATTAATATTCCCGTCAGGTCCGTCCCCGCCGAGGCGCTGCCGATGGCGGCAGTGCTGCTGCTCCAGCCCCTGCCTCGGCCGCTGGCCCTGCTGCCCAGCCCCGTAACAGGCTGCCCACCCAAGGCAGGAGGGGGGGGGGGTGTCACAGGGCCCTGGTGGGGGCAATGGGGGCTCCACTGGCTCTGCCCTGGGTGGGTTCCTCCGTCCATGGGGCATTTCTGTGGCTGCTTTGTGGTGGCTCCAGCAGTGCCAGAGCGGCATTGCCGAGCCAGCCTGTGTGCTTTGTCCCACCCAAACCACCCCCTTGACGCTGTGTATGTGGGGCAGAGCTATGGGGCTGCTCTGGTGTCCGTGTGCAGCACTTGGACACCCCGGGTGAAGGCCACAGGATGTCACTCCAGAATGTGATGGGGACCCCAGGATGTCCTCAAGGGTGGTTGCCCCCCAGTGAAGGGCCATGCTTGGCCAAGCACTGGAGGTGGGCTCCTCTCACCACCCTGGGTTTGGCTGCCCCATACAGGGAAGTTCAAGCTGCTGGACCAGGACAGGGACATCCGTGAGCCCGTGCAGTATTTCAACAGCGTGGAGGAGGTGGCCAGCATCTTCCCAGACCGCATCTTCGTCATGGAGGCCATCACCTTCAGTGTGAAGGTCTGTATGGGGGCAGCAGGGAATGGTAGTGGGATGTCAGGGGACACAGGGGGTCAGTGGTGGGACATTAGAAGAGGATAGTGGGACCGCGAGGGATGCTGGTGGGACATCAGGGCTGGTAGTGGGACATTGTGGGTAGTGGTGGGACATCAGGGGTTGATAATGGGACTAAGGGACAAGAGGACAATGGGACAGCAAGGAATGGTAATGGGACAGGGGGTGGTGGTGAGAACCAGGTGATAGTGGTGGGACATTGTGAGTCACTGGGGAGACGTCAGGAGAGGACAGTGGGACATGAAGGGATGATGATGAGACTTCATGGGCTGGTGGTGAGACATCAGGGTATGGTGGTGGCACATTACAGGGTGGTGGTGGGACATCAGGAGATGGTTGTAGACATTGGGGTAGGTGTTGGGACAAAAGGAGTCAGTGGTGGGACATCAGGAGAGGTCAGTAGGACAGCAAGGCATGGCAATGGGACATCGAGGGTAGTGGTGGGACATGTGGGTATGGCAATGAGATTAAGAGAGAGGTGTGGAGGGAAAGCAGAGGTTGGTTAACGGGACACCAGGAAAGCACAGTGGGCCAGCAAGGGATGGTGGTGGCACACCAGGGGATGGTGGTGGCACACCAAGGAGCAGCGGTGGGATGTTAGGGGACAGCGCCAGGGTCCCATGGTGGGGCTGTGCCGGGGCAGGTGGTGTCGGGGGAATTCAGCGAGGACAGCGAGGTGTACAACTTCACGCTGAACGCTGGGGACGAGCTGACTCTGATGGGCCAAGCCGAGATCCTCTGCGCCAAGACGGTGAAGGAGAAGTCGCGCTTCAACACCATCCTGCGGAAGCTGGGCAAGGCGGCGCCGGCAGCGGGCGCCAGGCAGGTGAAGGGCAAGATGCCCTGCCTGATCTGCATGAACCACCGCACCAACGAGAGCCTCAGCCTGCCCTTCCAGTGCAAGGGCCGCTTCAGCACACGCAGCCCGCTGGAGCTGCGGCTGCAGGAGGGCGAGCACACCATCCGCAGCATCATCGAGAAGGTGCGGCTGCCCGTCAACGTGGCCGTGCCCAGCCGCCCCGCGCGCAACCCCTACGACCTGCACGCCATCCGCGAGGGACACTGCTACAAGCTGGTCAGCATCATCTCCAAGACCGTGGTGCTCTGCTGCATCCTCCGCCGGGACGAGCTGGTCCCTTTCCACTTCCTCCTGCTGACCGACATGCCCCGCTTCCAGCTGCCCGAGGGGCTGCTCGCGGGGGACCCGCAGCTGGAGAAGCTGCTGCGGGACAGCGCCGCGTATTGCCACGACCGCTTCAACCCCGACGAGTACTCGCGGGCCGTGCGGGAGGCCAAGCCGGACTTCCTGGAGGAGTGCGCCAGCCCCCGGCGCCTCCGGCTCTGCCTGCCCGCCTGCGCCCGCGACGAGCTCAGCCAGCCCCTGCAGCGCCTCTCCCTCTGCTCCTGCAGCACCGCGGGGCCTCGGGACCCCGCCGCCCGCTGCCAGGGACCGCGAGGCACCGCGGGGGCCACCCCGCGCCCGCCGCTGCCCGACTTCCCCGACCCCGACCGGGAATACATGACCCCCGACTGGGCTGAGCCCGAGTTCAGGACTCAGGAGCCGCTGGAGATCCCCTACGAGGAGCTCTGGAGCAACCCCAGCCTGGAGGGCTGCTGTGAGCCGGGCAGCGCTGCCGGCCGGCAGGACCTTGTCTCCTTCGGGGTTGTGGCCCCGCTGGGGTCCCTGCACCGCCCCAGTGTGCCCGGGGACGAGCCCCGCGGGGGGAGTCCACCCCCTGTGCCACCCAAGTCGGAGGCGGTAAGAGCCACGCGATGGGGAATGGTGCACTTGGGGTCCCGCCTGCTGCCCTGGGCAGGGTTGTGCACCGGGATAACTGGGTAGTGAGCTCCAGCATGTTCCCACCAGCAGCCCTGTGCCATTGGCAGGCGTGCACAGCCCAGGGCCACGCTGCCAGCCCCATGGCACAGCCAATCTGACCCCCTGCAGGGGTATTGGGGTGCTGTCCCCTGTCTTTGGGGTCCCTCCTCAGCTCTGTTCAGCCCTCCAAAGCCTCTGTGCTCCCTGGCACCACGGGGTACGTAGTTCTCCAGTGCTCCCCATCACCGGGGGGGAGTCCCTGAATCCTCAGGACACCCTTCTACCACGGAGCCCCTGGTTCCCCAGGGCTCTCTGCACCACAAGGTACCTAAATTCCTTGTGCTTCCCAGCACTGTGGGGTAACCAAATCCTCCGGGCTCCCCTGCACCATGGGGTATGCAAAATTTCAGCCTCTCACCTCCTCATCATGGGGTACCCAAATTCTTACCCAGGGTGCTGGGGTGCTGTCCCCTGCCTCTGTTTGATTCCCCAAACCCTCTGGGCTCCCTGGCACTACAGGGTACACAGTTCTGTGGAGCTCCCGCTTGGTACCCAGAGCTTCCTGGATTGACTGGGGCTGGTTGCCCCCAAACCCGCCCCCCCCCCCATCACCCATCCAGCCACAGGGTCCCAGGGGCAGATTCCCATCACTGGTGCCTGGGTTCTGACGGTGTGCACCCCCCTTGCAGGTGAAGGAGGAATGTCGGCTGCTGAACGCCCCCCCTGTGCCACCCAGGGGCGGCCGCCCCCCAGCACCCTGCAGCCCCCCAGCTGCCCTGCGCTGCTCGAAGCTGGCACCCGCTCCCTCGCCCAGCCCCAGCCTCTCCTACTATTCCTCGGGGCTCCACGACGGGTGAGTGGTGCCGGTGTGGTGGGGGTGCTGTGGTGGGGATGTGGCCGCAGGGTGACAGCCCGGGGGGGGGACATCCCCGCAGCAGGGATGCGGTGATGGTGATGCTGCTCTTCCTCCAGCAGGTCAGTCCCGCGGAGCGGCAGCGGTTCACCCTCACCCGACGCCTATTCCCTCTACTGCTACCCCTGCACATGGGGCGACTGCAAGGCTGGAGAGGCCCCTGGGCGCCCGCTGCCCCCCGCCACGCTGCCCCCTGCCACCCAGACCTCCTGGTCGGACCCCTGGGCGTACGCTGAGGCAGGCGCTGGAGTGGGTGGCAGCTGCTCGACCCCACTGTCAGGGGTTGAGCCCCCCCTGAAGCCCTTTCGCAGCTGCCCCCGCCTCAAGCCCCCGCACCCCCAAAAGCGCTTTGCTCCCTTTGGGGCGCTCAACCCCTTTGCCAGCCCGGCTGAATGGCCAGAGAGCCCCGAGTGGCCCAAGCCACCTTCAGCCCCGGCTGCCCCATCCTCCTCCTCCTCGCCTGAGCCCTTTGCACCCATCGAGGAACCGGTGCCCCCCCCCCGCCCACCCAAGGGCTTCGATGGGGACAGCATCGTCATCCACGGGGCGGCCCCGCTCCCACCCGCTGTCCTGCGCGGGGCCGAGGGCGGTGTCACCCACCTCTATCTGGCTCAGGGTGTCATTGAGGTGCCACCGGGGGCGCGGGGCGATGGGGGGGGCCCTCCGGCTGCCCCCCGGCCCAGTGGGGACAGCTCGCCCTGGCTGCCCCCCGCCGACCTCTCGGCCCTCTCGCTGGAGGAGGTGTCCAAGTGCCTGCGCTTCATCGGCCTCTCCGAGGACGTGGTCAGCTTCTTTGCCCGCGAGCGCATCGATGGCAGCATCTTCGTGCAGCTCAGCGAGGAGATCCTGGCCGACGACTTCCGCCTCACCAAGCTCCAGGTGAAGAAGATCATGCAGTTCATCAAGGGCTGGCGCCCCAAGATCTAGCCACGCACTGGGGACACCCTGGGCAGCCACCCAGACCATGGGTCTTGATGTCCCCACTCCTGTCCCCTGCCGTGCTCCGGCAGTGCCCACCAGCTGTGGGTTCCTCAGCCGCTTGGCCCCATCACCCGGCCCTCCCCCTTTCCTGTTTTAACACTGGACAGTAATTTTGGCCCAAATGGGCTGGAAAATACTGGAGTTTTCGTTGACTGGTTTAACTTAATCCTTGTGGATTAGCATAATAAAGGTACAGGAGAAAAACGAGCCACCAGAGAAGGCCCTTGCTTGGGGAGAGAGAAAGAGGCTGTCAGTGCAGAAGGAGGCTTTGGGGATCTCTCCCATCCTCACACCCCCTGCCCATCTCTTGGGATCTGTGATCCCTCTGCCTGGGAGGATGGTGCTCCTGGAGCAGCTCTGGGCCGTCTGCACCCCATGGTGAGTTCAGGGACAGAAAGGAAGCTCCCCTGCCTGCTGGATACAGCTAATTTTGGGGAAGGGAGGCAGAGACTACCCCCTGGGCTGCAACCCCCAGCCAAAAGCACCCCACTCCCTCAATGGCAAGATCCCCCCAGCCCTGACTTCAGCCCTATGACCACAACAGCTCAGTCCTCACATGCACAGCCCTCCATGGGGCAGCAACCCATGGTCCTGCTCCCACAGCCTGGGAGCAGGTCCCAGGGTGTTGCAGCCCCCCAGGGAGGGCTGAAGGCTGGTTACCAGCTCCACAGGCAGTCCTGTGCCTCCCCCAGCAGGCAGCAGAGACAGGAGGAGATGTTTCAGCCCAAATTTGGGTTTCAAGCCTTAGGAAACAAGCACGGATGTGGCACAAAGAGAGTGGCATCACCCCAGTCCTGGCCCCAGCCCTGCCAGGATGCAGGAGAAAGGCTGGAGGTGGGGAGGCAATGCGTGGCATCGCAGCAAGCCCAGGAAAGCGAGACAGGGCCAAGCTCTGAAATCAGTGACAGGTGCATGGAGATTTAAAGCCTTTTAGTTTAAACTGAGCTCTCCCCATGGGGGACCCTTCTGGTCTTTGGCTGCTCGATTTGCAATTACAGGCGGGTCCATCTGCCAGAATAACCCCGGCGGCAGTGCTCAGGGCCAGACAAAAGAACCGGAGGCTCCTCACAGCCCCTGATTGATGGCAGAGGTGACAGAGGCGGCCTTTGTTCTGCACTGCCTCCAGCAACTGCCAGCAGCCCCTTGGTGGGTGGCTCAGCCAGCAAAAGCAGAGAGGACCCCAGAGGATTGCCTGAACGCTTTATTTCCGACTTGAACGGTTCCGTTCCTCGGTTCCGTTCCTCGGTGCTGAGAGGCTGCTGCCCCAGCGAGACGGGAGGAGAAACAGGTATGGAGTCCAAACCCAGGAGATGGGGGCTTATTCTGTTGGAAGTTTATGGAAAGGCAAGGCTGTGGGGCCGGTGCCATCCTGGGTGCAGCCTGCCCAGTGGGGAGCGCTGGAGGTCACAGTGTGGAGGTGAATGCAAAAGAAACTCTCTCTTCCAGCAAGGAGCCACCAGGCCCACGTCTGGCACTGGACGGACGTGCCCAACACACAGTAGCTGCTGCTAAGGCACTTGAAATGAGGAGAAGCCATGAGGCGATCCGCTGCCACTCTCCTTCCTCCCCTGGGCGCTTTGGAGATTAACCTACAGATTGGGGTGTCGCTGGAGAGCCGGCGGCCTCAGCTCGAGCTGTCGGCGCGTCACGGGCGGGCGGTGTGGGGCCACGTTCACTGGTGGAACTTCTTGCCGGGGTTGTTGGCGTAGTCCAGCAGCAGCTGGCACGGCGTGAACTGGCAGCCGTACACGGCCTCGTACTTGCGCAGCTTGTCCACCAGCTCCCTGGCTCCGTATGAGTCTGCGTACCTGAAGGGACCTGCAGAGACAGGGCAATGCGGCTGTGCCAAGGTGAGGAGCACCAAGGGCAAGAACACTGGATTTGACCACTCTATCCTTCTCCAGGCTCTCAGCAGGGCAATCCAGAACCTGGTCCCTGCCTGCCCATCTGCACCAAGTGGACACGCTCGACTGCTGGGACTGCTCCCTTGCATCAAAGGGGGGAATGCGAGGCAATGGAGCAGCAGCACTATCTCATGGGCCAAGAGCCCTTGGTACCCTTCAGCTGCAACTCCAAACTCAGCTCATGCCTCATCCATGGCCACAGCCACCCAGCCAGGTTGCAGATCGGTCCAGGAGCACTTTGTTGATGCTCTTGGCTGGGCCCAGCAAGTATCTGGGCCTGAAATGTGCTGTGCACCATGGCTGAGGTTCTCAGCTCAGCTTTATCTGTGTCCTGGGGCACCATATCTGAATTCTATGTGCAGCATGAGTAGCATTCCAGCAGTGCTGGATGTGTGCCTGCCCAGCCAGGCAAGTCACAGTGGCAACAGATGAGACAGCAGAGCCTCATTTTTCACCAAGCATCATATGGCTGCACAAAAGCAAGCCAGGGATTTTCTCAAATTGCAGGGCCTTTGCAAGTCCCCATCCCATCTACACCCCACAGCTATCAGGCATGGTCAAAGCTCTTCCTTTGAAGTTCTCCCAGGAAGTGCTGATGAGGCTGGGGCTAGCAAGGCTCTGTCTTCTTATTCAAACCTGACGACACAGCAAATGACCTGGTTGGAGTCCTCTGACCCCACCAGCCACAGTTCTGTTAAATAGCTGTTACCAGTAGAGGAACTCCACAGGGTCCTTGCCAAAACATCTGACAGCAGCTCTCAGGCTCACTGTTACCTCTCATAGGGTGGGAATGCTGGAGCAACCTCTCTGGCTCAGGCTTTATGTGGGAAAAGGACACTTGTGCTTGTCAGACTGCAGTTCAAACCTGGCCTCAACAGCTGCCTTGCCTCTGGTGCTAGAGCTCACCAGGCAAGCCTGTGACAAAGCTGTTGAACCAAGCCATGCAGCCTAGCCCAGCTGAAACCCCTTACCTCCCAGGCACGGTGGGAAGCCCAAGCCGAACACAGCACCAATATCTCCCTCCAAGGGGTTGCTGAGGATCCCTTCCTGCAGGCACATGGCTGCCTCATTCACAAACCTCGTCACCAAACGCATCTGGATGTCCTCCTCAGTGCAGCTGCAAGGAAAAAGCCTGTAAGGGCTGTGCAGGCAACAGGAGCTGGAGGGAGGAGCACATGCACGGGAGACTCTCTAAAGCCAGGGGGAGAGGATGGGTGCTCACACTGGGGGTGTCCCTATCCACATGTGGATAAGGATTATGCTCTGTGCCATGTCCTAAAGCAGGCACGTAAGAATGGCAAAGGCTTGATCAGGTCAGGGGTGGAAGCCAGCCCACACCACCACTCAAACACGCACAGCTACTTACACTTCAGGATTGGCTGGCACTTGGAACTGTGCTAAGACCTCATCCATGGCAGAATTGACACTCTTGTTCTTCACCCCCTCCTGGTAAACGTAAAATCCTTTCCCTGTCTTACGACCTGCCAGGCATAAAAAGACAGTCACATCCTGCCACACATCCCATTTGCTCCTGACATCTTTGCCACTGATGATCGTGTGACTCCTGCGGCTGTCAGCACAAGTAGATCCTTCCAGCACAAGCAACTCCTCTGCACTTCATAGCAAGCCCATTTACTGCCTCACCAAGGCCAGCGTGAAGAGGTCCCATGTTTAACCAAATCCTTGACAAGACGTTGCCACTGTGCCAGGCCCTAATGTCTTCACTACTACTAGAGGACAGTCAAATAAAACCACTATTTCTGTGGACAGAGCAGCAAAACAACCCTGGGAGCAAGGGACAGAGATGACAAGATCTGAAGAGCAACTCTTCCTGCCACGAGTCCAGGCACAGCATGGGTCACTGGAGGATGAGAGCTATCATGGTGTATGTACAGGTCCCACTGATGGACACTACTTTGTTTTGGCATGCTCAGAGCCACAGCTGCCTCTGGCACCTAGCAGCATGGCTTCTACCATGTGGATGGAGCTTCTAAAGCTCAGGTCAGGGGTTGTTACACCTGAGAACATTTATTTCCAGCCACTTGCTCTCTGCGTCCCAGGGCACTAGTGCAGGTTTCAGGAAAGGGCCACAGAGAGGCTCATGGGATCTTGTCTGCTGCCTTTGCTCTGGGCAGCATCTCTGCCAGCTACTGCTGGTTCTGCAAAAGAAGGTCTGGTTCCAGCCAAAGGTCTACCCAGGGTACAGCTGGGAGAGATTCCAGACCCATTCCCAGGACTCTTTATGACTGCTCACGCCTGAAGGCAGAAGAAGCTGATGGATACCAGTGCTTTTCCCTGAACAAAGGCTGAAACAGCCTGGTGTCTCACCTAAGAAGCCTTTTTGCACCATGAGCTTGAACAAGTCGATGCTGCCTCCTCCAAAGCGCTCGCCAAAGGCCTTGCCAAGGTCCTCAGCCACGTGTGCAGCCACATCTACACCCACCTCATCGATCAGCGTGGCAGCACCCACAGGAAAGCCAAAGGCTGTAGAGATGGTGTCTATTTTCTTTGGGTCAATGCCCTCCTGCAGGAACAGAAGGGGAAGCAATGGTATCTCTGGGTGAGTGTCCCAAAATCAGCGTGGGGCAGAAATCCCCCACTCATCTGGGGCCATGGACTGCAACCAGTCCCATTAGTCATCTGATGACTGAGAGGTGCAGTGTCATCCTGCTCACACCACTCCTGACTCTCCCTGGTGCTGTGCAGGGAGGAGAGACCCTCGTTACCACATCCCATCAAACCATAGCTCAGCCAATAGTGGTCTGTGGACAACTACAAGGACTGGGGCTGGTTACCCACGCCCCTTCCTGGCCAGGGCTGGGGTCAGTGACTCTGAGGCAGAGGCTCGGTAGCTGATGGGATACAGACCTGGAGAACTCGGACCACTTCTGCCAGCATTGGTCCCAGGCACCTCGTGGTGTAGAAGCCAGGCCCATCCTATAAAGAGAAGTGCAGCAGGAAGGCAGGTGAGTACAAACTGCAGGAACATGGCCCCTCTTGGTAGCCCAAGAATCACATTTCATGGCCCAAGCTGCAGCTTAGGCACGACACACAGGACAAGCACACTGAACTCCACTTCTAACAGTATGTTATAGACTGCTAGGACAGGTTTTCTTATCCTGGAGGGCTCTGCGGTGTTTGAAGACCTCCATGAACTCGCTCCCTTGAAGCTCTCACCACAGTGTTTTTATTTGAAACAGTGCTTGGAGGCTCCAAGCAGGCTGCAGAAGTCCCCTGGCTGGGGACTTTTCTGGTTGTTTCAGCTCTGAAATTGCTCATGAAGTCAGGAAGCAGGAGACTACCTGAAAATTGCCATGCCAGGAGGCATGTGGGACAAAGGTTAGAGAAGCAGCACTTGCTTTCAGAGCACTTTTTGACAAGCCAGTTTTCCCAGCATCACTGGAGAGACCTGCTCAGCACTGCTGGCAACCTCACACACCAATGAAAACACCCATCCAATAATACACTCCTCTAACTGCCCTGAGCCTACTGGATGAACCTCCCACCTAGCTCGAACAGCAGCACTGCTGAGCATGACACCAGCTCCACTTGTAGGAACATGAGTTCAACAGCAGCTGTCAGCCTGATGAAACACTTGAAGCCCATGGCTTTTCTGAGGCCTCCTCCTGGAGACCACAGTAGCTTGTTCTCAGCTGCTGCCTTTCTGTGCTCAGTATTCCCCCTCTGCTTGGTATAGATCTTTGCCTATGCTTACATATGTATTTCTGCCCCCTCTCACACAAGTTTTAAATCCAGAAAGAGGAGGGTTACTGATCACTGACCCTCTGTCCTTGCCACCTGCCAGGGAGAAGAGGTGGTGAGAATCTTGCCCTGCCTCTGATGCCACTACAGACTCAAGCCTTCTGGAAGCTGTGTGGAGCAGGACTGCCAACTCCTTGTGCTGGGTGATCAGACTGCACCTGTGCCTTGTGGCCTTCCATGGCTGCTCCAAAGGACACTTCAGGGATCATCTGGGCACCTGCCACCTTCTAACCTCCATTTTTACTTCTCAGCATGAGTAGCTAATGCCAGTGTACTCACAACCATGTTTCCACCTCCTCAGTGCATCAGCCTGCCCTTTTATTCATTATCCCAGCTTATATTCTGTGCAGTGCTCCCTCACCTTTACCACGATGACGACCTTGCCCTGTTTGAGGCCGACAGCAACGGCAGAAGCAGCTGTATCCTGGGACGTTTTGTCTGTGGTGATGATTTCCAGCAGCTGCATTCTGTCAACAGGGGAGAAGTAGTGCATCCCGATCACCTGGGCAGAAGGAAGAGCTCAGGGTTAAGACAGACTTTGGCTCCCAGAGTAATCTCCTATGCAAGTCAAGTGTCCAGCTGCAGAGGGAAGCAGGGCTGCAAGACCCACCATCACCACAGTGCACTATCCATTCAGCCACACACTCCACTGTATCCATCTCCGACAGAAATGCTCCCCAACTCCCTTCCCTCCTTGGCTTTCCCAAGGACATATCACACGCCCCACAGTTCTTGCCTCAGTGAGGACAAAGAGGAAACACAGGACCAAGAGTGCTGCTCAGCTCTCTTTATGCTTGTTAACAGTCTGGCAAAAAAAGCTGTCTGGGAATCTCAGTAAGCTCAGTCCCCAGGCAAATCACAGGCACTGTGTGACTGCAGGTACTGCGTGAGCTGGCTGGGCAGCCACATGCCTGGGTGGTGCCTCTCCTGAGCATCAAGAGTGGAACAGCAGCCACAGAAACAGATGTTGATCAAAGTCCTTGTGTTCTGCTTGTCAATGACTTGCTCCTAGGTTTTTACCGTAACAATCTGCCATTGGAATAATCTCCCTGGGGAACTGGTGACTCCCCAGTGTTGGACACTGTTAAGATTTGGCTGGGTAGGGTGCTGGGACATCTAATCTAGGTGATACTTTGCCTAGAAAGGTTGGATCAGATGATCCCCAAGATCCCTTCTACCTTGATATTCTATGCTTCTTTTTTTGACAATGAAGTGAAGGACGAGAAGGCACGCTTTAAGAAACTAAATGCAGAGGTAAGTGCAGCCTTCCTCTGGGAACAGCATTTAAGTGGAGATTATTCGGCTGTGTGATTCACTTTCTTTACATGTCCATGTAATCAGCTTGTCACCTTCATGCCTCTGGGAAGCTACACTTGGCACTAAGATCTGCCAGAGGAACACCTGCTGGAGAGAGCTGCAGACTGAAAAACTAATTAAAGAAAATACACTAATTAGTTAACTGATTTCCTATTAGCTTCCTATAAAGAGTCATTATGCAGTCAATTTATACAGCGAGAGGAAGTTATTTGCAAGTATGAAGAAATAAAACTCAGTTTGCATTTCCGATGCAACTAAAGTCTGACAGTAAATCAGGAAGAGGCTCATGAACATGAAAGGAACCTCCAACAGTTGCTCTTGGCATCCTGTTCACGTAGATCATCTGGAGCCAGGAAAAAAACCCCCAACATCCCTGCAGGAGCTGATTCCATGGCTGACCAACGTTGTGATTTCAGCACCTCTGAGTTCAGCTTCCAGTCACTGACCTTCCTTCCCTTTCTGCTGCTAGGTTATTGTCCTCTCCAAGAAGGTGGCAGCATTCTCCCATCATGGCAAATCACTCCTAGGTCTAAGCAGTTTATCAAAGTAACTGAAGTTGTTGGCTGGAATCCCTCGAGTGCTTCCACAGCTTCTCTGCCCCCATGTGCATTAACATTTCCTGGAAGTGCACTGACCTCCCTTCTGCACCCTGCCTTGATAACATCACACTTGAGGCAAGTCTACCTTCACCCACTTCCTACCTATCCAAAGATCAGAAGCTCTTTGTTCAATGCTTGCACTGGGGGCAGAGGATGAGCTATTTCATGTTTAAGGAGGAAGTAGAAGTTCCCAGCACTCACCTCCAGCAAAGACAGTTTGCCCCTAACAGGCAGCTCGGTGCAGAGAACAACAGGCAGTTGTGCACTGGGTACTCACCTTCTCTGGCCTCTTGCTAACAGAAGCAATTTGGCCAATTGGGAGGGCAGATGTGTTACTGGCGAAGATACAGTGAGGAGGGATCACCTGTGGCAGGGGTGGAAGAGACAATGTAAACACACAGGCTGCAGAGACAGGTCCAGAGTGCGATGTGCAGAGCCCTGAGAGAACAGCACAAGCACCTGGCAATCCTGACAAACAAGGCAAACTTGATTTTCTTTGTCAGCATTAAAAACCAATTCTAAAGCAGCAGCGCAAGTCAGCCAGATATCACTTGCCCTGAACTCTCCACAGGTCTGCAAGTCTCAGAGCCCTCGTGTTTCTACCAGACTACGGCAACAGCATTACACATGGCAGGGAGGGGCTTCAGAAAGGTGCACAGGCCAGAGCTTTTACCATCCAGTTACTTCCCCAAGTGTACTCTTGAACAGAAAAGTGCAGTGGTGGGAAGCTAAAGATAGCAAGTAAAGGAATATAAATTGTGGAGATATCAAAAGACATTACTATCATGTCAATGTTGTCAGACAAACAAAAGTGGTTTTGGAGTGGTTCCCAGGAGTTAGCAAATGTCAGGACTGCCCCATTCATCTAAAAACTACTGACTCCTTACTGAACAGTAAATATCCTTAGGGAATAGGAGGGCTGCCCTTAACATTTACCCCTCTACTGACATAACTTGTACCAAGCACTAAACTGCAGCACAAAGGAGATGTGACAAACCCAGCAGTGCAGGACAGGACTCCCCGAGGCTCCACCATATAGGGGCCACATCTAGCACAAGCTGCTCAGAAACAATACTCACAGCCTCCACTTCCTTCAGAACTTTATGCTTGATGTTGATGTCCTCAAACACTGCCTCGATCACCATGTCTGCCTTCTCAAAGCCCTTGTAGTCCAGCTGGCTTGTAAGGTTGCTGAGAATGGAGTCCCTCTCAAATGATGTCAAACTCTTCTTCTTCACCTTGCTGTTCAGCCTAGGGAAGGACAGCTTTGTCATAGCTCCTGAGCAGACCAGGCTGCTGGAGGTGCACATGACAACAAAGGCATCCCTGCCTCCCTCCTGGACCCAAAACAGCATCTCCAATCCAGGACTGCCACTGGCCCCTCCTTCCCCCTGGAAAAAGGAGAGCCCTGCTCACACAACTCAGCTGGTGCATTAGTCTGAAAGTCAACTAGTCTGAAGGTCAAAAAGGACAAGGATCTACTAGAGTTCAGCAGAGGACTACGAAGATGATTAAGGGACTGGAGCGTCTCTCTTATGAGGAAAGGCTGAGAGAGCTGGGCCTGTTTAGCCTGGAGAAGAGACAACAGGGAGGGGATCTCATCAATGCATACAGTTATCTTAGGGGTGGATGTCAAGAGGATGGGGCTACTCTTCTCAGTGGTGTCCAGTGGCAGAATAAGGGATAGCAGCTACAAACTGAAACACAGGAAGCTCCATTTGTATACGAGGAAGAATTTATTTACCATAAGGGTGATGGAGCATTGGAACTGGCTGTCCAGCGAGGCTGTGGAGTCTCCTCTGGAGATACTCAAAACCCACCTAGACACAATGCTGTATTAACCTGCTCTAGGTAAACCTGCTTTAGCAGGGCTGTGGGACTGGATGATCTCCAGAGGACCCTTCCAACCCCAACCACCCTGTGATTTAATCACTGATATTCCTGATGATGCACAGCTGAGCACTATTATTGCTGAACCAGAAGGACATGGGAAGGAGATCCAGCTTTTCAGAAGTGTGACCCAATGCCTCTCCTAACACGGGCTTTTAGGCAGCCAGGATTAGTCCCTCCCCCCCCCCTTAGCTCTATAGCTATTGCTGTATCTAAAAACTAAAGCAATGGTCTGTTAGGTCATCTGCCTACCTAAGATGCTAAGGCTGAATACAGTAGGCCTATTTCATAGCAATATACCATCACACTGCATAGAAAAGAAAGCACTAAAGGAAAGCATTTCTGTGACATCCAATGGTAGAAGACTCCATAGAAGGAACAGAGGTGTCAGGAATTCCTGAATACTTGAAAACAGAGGAGTATTTTGACTGACAGCAGCCTTATTCCATCCCAAGCAAATTCCTTTTAGTTCACGTACCCCTTGAAGATCTGCTGCTGTCCTCTGTCCAAGCCTTGCTGTGCTGTGTCCTTCAGAATGGTCTTTATCCCTTTATCCACTGAAACCTGTGCAATGCCAGCTCCCATGAGCCCTGCTCCCAGCACTGCCAGAGTCCTGCACAGAAATGGACCAGGGGACACATTTAAAGCTAGAAATCACTGAATTTCCATTGCTGCTGACAGATTCCCACAGCTCCTGTCCACTCAGGAACTATTTTTAGTGAGGTCACACAGGATTTCACTTGTGGGTGAGACCTCCCAGCTGCAGAGCTTTAGCCTTTGGGAGGCTGGAAATTTCTCTGTGCTGCTACACTGCTTTTCAGGACTGTAGGCCACTCACTCCAAGAACAGAGGTCCTCCAGAGGTCCTCTCTCTTCAGCAGAGGTCCTTCAACCCATCCTTCAGGCATCCCACACATGCACTTACTTGACCTCTCGCTGAGGTGCTCCAAACTTGTTTTTCTTGCAGTGTGTCTGCCCGTGGTAAAGTCCTAACAGCGCTTTGGATTCCTTAGTCATTGCAAGTTTGCCAAAGTTCTGGAAGAAAAGGAAGAAGGAAGCAAAGAGTTTGGCATTTAACATCAGTCTCATATCCAGCACACACATCAAGAACATGGTAAGGGGAGAGCACAGCCACCACTGCACAGACTAGTAGCTAAGTTAGAAAAGGAAGAAGGGACAGAGCATATGAATCCTCTGTAGCAAGGCACCTGCTGTGCTAAGCACAGCCTGCTTTGCACCACTGCCTTCCAAAGAGCAGTAGGGAACTGCTTGTTCAATGGCCTTTCCCTTAAACACTATCATTAAAAGTACCTGAAAAAGTTTGTACCTCTAAGGCTCGCATCTGGAGGCCCAGGGGTTCTGCCAGGGAACAAAACCAGCTGTTGTAGTTTCATGTCCATCTCCCTCCTACCAACTGAATCATTCACAGCTCATTTCCATCCTCCCACCACAGCTTTGGGAAGAGCATTGCCTGGCAGTTCACTGCCATGATGGCAGTCCAGAAATGACACAGCTGCCTTGGCCAGCCAGCAGCTGCGTAGTCCCTCAAGTGCAAGACCCACTTCTAGGTCCCCAGCAGCAGGACTGTATTTCACTTATATGGGACCATTTCTCCCCTGCGTGCTTCCTGCTGTAGCTGGGACCACTGCCCAGGTGGCTTCCAAGTGAAATGGCTCTGCCCTCAGGCTTTCAGAAAAAAATCTTTGAATAGGCCAGCTCTTACTGGCAGCAGTAGCCTGGCACCATTTTCAGAGGATCACAGACCAGGCAAAAAAAACTAAGGCCTGCATAACCTCCCAGCACTCAGCATGAAATGGGAAAGTAGTCAGGAAGACAAAAGACAGCATAATGCAACAGAAAGCTAATGTTGTCTGAGCCCACTCAGCTAAGGAGAGCCACCAAATCAGTGTAGTTTGGAGCGGGCTGTGTCTTCCTTCACTACATTCCTGTGACTTAGAGGCTTGTTAAAATATCAGAAACATAGAACCTGGAAGAGAATGTGCAAATCTCCTATCCTAGGGGAAAGAGGGAGGTATTAAAAAAGACATGACACTGACACTTATTATTCTTTAGAGTTCTCGGAAGATCTCCATCCTGCTGCTGTTCTCAGGAGAAAACATTCATTCTTTTCAGTGAAGAACAGAGTATCCCAAACCTTTTATTCAGCACCAGACCAAACGTGGGTGGAATGCATAACCAGAACAGACGGGGTATACACAGGAGATCACTGCTAAGGTAGGAGGCAGACAGCTACATCTCAGACCAGAACATTGTCACATGGAGAGAGCAAAAGGAGCTACTAAGCACGGCAGGAAAGACTGTGGAATGTGAGGGATAGCAGTGTGAGAAGCTGGTACACAGATAGTACTGTGGTGGACAGATGGATTTCAGCAGCAGTTACACGGCAGTGACGTGAGCCATGACCCAAACGCAGAGATAACCAGATGGGAGCATTGTGGGTCTTCTGGGCAGTTGGGTCTTGCAGAACCTTAAGTGTCAAGGGACCCACACCAGTGACACTGTGCACAGCCAGAATTACCTCTTCAGTATCAGAAGTAGCAAATTTGAGTGTGGATTGACGCTGAGTGAGGGAAAACTAATCAGGGGTAGCTTGTTTATTAAGATAAAGACAAGGGCAGAGAAGGGGAGGGACTGGGATGGCTGAAGATGAAGCACGGGAAAGCAAAGATTATGTCTGTGTATGTGTGTGTGTAATAAAAGGGTCATGCATGAGCAAGCTGCCAGTTCAGGATGCACGTAGGGGAGAAAGGGTCCCGTGTAAGTGAAATACAGTCCTGCTGCTGGAGACCTAGAAGTGGATCCTGCACTGAAGGACCCTGCAGCTGCTGGCTGGTCGAGGCAGCTGTGTTGTTTCTGGCCTACCATCACGGCAGTGAATTGTCAGGCAATGCCTCTCCCAAGGCTGTCTTCTGGCGAGTCAGATCTTGCAGAGCCTTAAGTGTCAAGGGACCCACACCAGTGACACTGTGCACAGCCAGAATTACCTCCTCAGTATCAGAAGTAGCAAATTTGAGTGTGGCTTAAGTGAGGAAAAACTAATCAGGGGTAGCTTGTTTATTAAGACAAAGACAAGGGCAGAAAAGGGTAGGGATTGGGATGGCTGAAGATGAAGAAGCACAGGAAAACAAAAATTATGTGTGTGCATGTGTGTGTGTGTGTGTGTAATAAAAGGGTCATATGTGAGCAAGCTGCCAGTGAGGACATTTGCCTGCTCAAGCCCTGGGACTGCCCACCACAGGCTGCCCTACCTCCATATTAAATTCTATGCCTACCTTCCTTGGGTATGTCACTAGTAAACCTCAGGCAGGACTGAGTGACATTTAGGGCACAAGGTCCATGTGCCAGCAGCTGGTCAGACTGGGCGCTGTGGCCAACTGACAGATGAAACATCTACAGACAGCTAATAAGGGGGTGTGTGTGCACATGTGAACTTCAATTCTGATCAGCTGACCAGGAGGAACAGCATCAATCACCCACACTGGCTATGCCCATGAGCTGTTTATGTTTATGTGGGTGTCACCAGTAAAGGCACCGTGCTGTCTGTGCAGCCAGCCGTGCATGTCATGTGTCTGTGAGCACATGTGTGCATATACCTACACCTCTGCAATACAATATCTCTTCTAGGATTGTAGTAGCTACTCAGCCTCATTACTGGCTGGACCTACACAGGGGAAAAGCAGCAAGCAGAGCAAGAGGTGAAGTCTTCTGGGTCTTAAATGCAAAAGACCTGAGTACCCTTAACAGTTGATATTGGTGCTAAACTCAAATGATGTGCCAGGAAAGTAAAGAACTAAAAGAAAATGAAGAATGATACAGAGGCTTATTTCACAGAACAACCGAACCACTGAATGGTTGAGGTTGGCAGAGACCTGTGGAGATTGTCTTGTCCAACCCCACTGCTCAAAACAGAACAGGCTGCTTAGGACTGTGTGTAACTGGGTTTTGAGTACTGCCACAAAGCAGGACTCCAGAGTCTCTCTGGGCAATCTTCCTGCATTCCATCACCTTTACAGTAAAACAGTTGGTTTGCATACTTAAGTGGAATCTTCCATTTCTGTTTGTGCTCTTATTCTACCACTAGAATACGTAAAATGGAAAAGTGGAGCCTGGTTCCAACCCTCCTGTAAAGAAGGAGGGTTGGATTCTAGCCGGATGACCTTTAAGGTCCCTTCCAACCCAACCCATTCTATCATCTATACACATTGATAAGGTCCCCCCAAACCTCTTCTCCAGTCCCAGGTCTCAGTGTCTCTTTGTGCACCAGATGCTCCTGCCTTTAATCATCCTTGTGGCCCTTTGCTGGACTCTCTCCAATCAGTTGGCCCAAGCCTGGACTAGTGCATGGGGTTATTCCTCACAAGGACAGCACTTGGCATTTCCCTTCACTCAGCTTCATGAGGTTCCTTTCCACCCTGTTCTCTGGTTTGTTGATGTCTCTCTGCATGGCCAGTACTAGCCAGTACACTGAATTGGAGTGTCTACTAGGAAGGTAAGTTTGACCAATGGACAAGGAGAGACAAGTCCTATCTGGGGTGAGAAACTACTGCTGAAGAAAAAAAAACAACCCACCTGATTTTCAGAAACACCTAAAATCATCAATGGGTGAAAAAGGACCAGCACAAAGTATCTGGACTAAGAAACTGGGTAAATGGCAAACCCAGAATACTGGAGATTTAGCACCCTGAACAAAGATAACTGTGATAAAGTGTGACAGACTAAACAGAGCACTGGTAAAAAATAAAGGTAACTCTTGGAGGAAATGGCTTGTTTGCACCAAATTGTCTGGAAACAATGAGGAGACCAAGAGCACTACACCCACACCTCTGGATACCTGTTCTGTGTGACAATCATTAAAAACAAACAACGCTCAGACACATGGAGAAATCACAGTCCTGTTCCATGAAACCTGTACTGGTGAACTCCCCCTGGTCATTCCCTACTCAGAAAGGAAACAGACAGGAATGAGAAAAGGCACAAACTGTTTTCAAAGAAGAACCCTGAAAAGCAGTTCTGTTGTTTAAGCAGGCCTTTTTCACAGCCCCACTGCCAGAAGGGAGTGAGATACCATTCTGAGCAGTCTGGGACATGTGTGGTTAGACGCAAATCCCCCTGACTACAGAATTCACTAATTACAGCCAGGGATCTAATCTCCTTACCTGGGATTCAGTGAGGTATCCAGCGTCACGCCCCTGATCAAGACCAGTCTTTACAACCTAGCCAAAGAAGAACAATAAGGATATGCCACTGTGCCAACATCTACACTTTAACAAGATCACTTGTTTAGCTGCACCTCCTGCTTTCACATGCAACTCCTCTCCAATATGCAGGTAACACTTCAGACTTTCTGGGTCCTGTCCATGCTGGTCAAAGCAGAGCTGTAGAACACCTTGACCTTCTAGGATGTAACAGGTATGATGGCAAGGGGGTTTCCATAAGGTTAATTTTTAGCTTGTGGTTTCACAAATTGTTTTTCAGTAGGACTGTGTTCCTGTAATGACCCTGTGGGACATTCACAGGTCTTAGAGAAGTCTTGGCAACAAATTAATAGTGAAAATTCATTTTAAAATAATAAGGATTCAACTATGGATTGTGCCTGTAAATAACACAATGCCTGTGTAACCTGGGGAACTAACTTTTTAAGTATGGTGTGGTTCATGCTATGAAAGCAGCAATTTGTATTTTCTTAGCTTCAAACAGATTGATCCAACTCTTTGGACACTAAAACTGCAGCTGAAAGTTTCATTCAGACAGTGTATTCCAGATAAGTCTCCCCTTAACTGGGATTCTTGATCTACCCCTTACTGGCACCACTATCACCTACATTGGTGATTGTATTCTGGGAAGCTATTCTGAATTTTACGATGCTTGCTTGATGCATCATACAACCAGCATGCATCAAGGCTGATCTGTGAAGATCAGGATGTAAGGCTTAGCTCAGAGAAATGAACCACCTTCCCCCCATCTGTTGCCATGTTATCCCACAGATCCACCATCATTGTAGTTGCTTACACCTCATAGTGGGGATTACCTCAATGATCTTTACTGGAGCGGGGTAGAGTCCTTTGGTTTGTTTCTGAACTTTGCTCTCCACTGTCTTGTAGACTTGCTGCCTCACAAATGGAAGAGCCATGGCATAGTCTGTTATCTCTGCAATATGGACAGAACATGTCACAGCACAGTGCTACATGCACAATCAGCCTTTAAAGATTAACCAGGAGTACAGGTATGAATGTCACATTTCTACACCAGAACCTCAGCCTCAGGTAGCAGGGTCTGCTCAGAAGGATTTCTGTGGCTTGTTTCACAGACAAGTCTCTTTTAGGGCTGCAGTATCCTCCTAATACAATTGGTGACAAACGGAGCTCTGGGGAGCAGAACTTGCACAGAGATGTCACATTTTCTGGGCTCTAACTATGTAAGGGCTCCACTAACGAGAATTACTGGAGAGCAAACCCATATGCCTCTTCCCACTTAATTACACAAGCTTGATACAGAACTTGCTACTAAATCTTTGAAGATGGGTTAAGTCCTCTGGAGGCAGCTGTTGAGGCTTGAGTTCTCTTGAGGCTTAGCTCCCTTCTCCAGGAGCAGCACCATGTGCAGCTCTGACAATGCCACCTCAAGATAGCAGAGAAATGTTTTCTCTACTAACCCACCAGGCTCAAGAGATGACTACAACGTGAAATAACTTTGTCTTGCAAATGGAATTAAGAAAGCTGGATTATACTCTCCACAGATCCCCTGGGATCTGCCACAGTGCCTACAGACTTACTCTGTACTAGCCCTTTGGATCTTCTGGAAGACACAGTCCTGTTGGCTAGTCCTCTGGCAAAGCCAATGGCTACCTCCTCTAAATACTCAATTGTTCGTGCTTCTGGAGTCTTCACACCTGGCCCTGTGAATAAAAACGGAACTTGTGAGGACATGCAGCAGAAGCTATCACTGACAGCTGAGGATGCAGAAGAGCAAGGATGAGACTAGCAACATGACATTCCTTTGAATTATCACCACTCTATTCCCACACCTGTGTGACTTTTCTTGCTGATGAGCAATGAGGGAAAGGCTCAGACAACTATACCAAAGCCCCAAGGCATACATAATACATGGCTTTATACACAAATGCCAAAACATCAGCTCCCAAAGACAGCAAATAGCATTATGCCACTTAAACATCAGCGCTACTTTCACAGAACCATAGAATACCTTTGGAAGGGGATGTGAGACCATCTGCTCTGACCTGCTGCTCAAAGTGGGGTCAAGTTCAAAGTTAAATCCAGCTCTGGAATTAGATCAGGCTGCTCAAAGGCATGCTCTGCCAGCCTCTGAAGGACTCCAAGGATGGAGGTCCCATCATAGGAGGACCCCTGCCTCAGCACCTGAGCATCTTTTTGCAAATTGTGCCCTTTATTCCTCAACTTTCTATTTAATTTAATTGCAGGCACTCCTGAATCCCAGCAGAACTCCAGTGTGCTGCCTGCCCTACCTCTTGCTGCACCTCTCCTTTCTTACATGGTATGGTAAGCCTGTACAACACTGTTGGTATTAAACATACAGATGACAGTCATGAAGCAGTGCATCCCTGAAAATTACCTGTCCTGTAGCTGATGTCCAGTGAAACCTCCACCTCTGGCCTCAGTTGCAGGAAATCTCACACTTGCTTTAGCTAGTGCAACACCCAGCCTAACTCAGCGCTGTCCCACAAACAATGAAACAAGCCGCCACAAAATGAGTTTTAGCAATCTCTGAGGGTGGGTTGCACAATTTCCAAGCACAGAACTGGTATTATCAGACAAGAGGACAGAGTGCAGGGCTGAAAAGGCAGTTGTGTAAACTTGCTAGAAGCATAATGAGTCATTAATGAAAGAGCAATGCCCAGTGACTCTGCATGGGCCACCACAAAGAGCCTGCACGTAAACCTGCAGCCTTGGGCTGCCTCTGAAATAGAGGAACAAACCTGTTGAGGTTACAACTCATACAGCTGCACAACCTTGTTAACCTTCACTGTAAACTGCTTCAGCCACACCCAGATGCTCAACAGAGTCCTCACAGTAAAGAAACCACCATAGCAGACAACTACTCCATGACACAGGAGACAGTCAAAAACCAAAACTAAAACAGAAAACCCCTCTTTCACCTCCCACTATTCCCTCCCTCCACCATGAGCTGAGGTCTTGATAGAATAACAGAATAGTTTGGGTTGGAAGGGACCTTAAAGCTTATCCAGCTCCAACCCCCTGCCACAGGCAGACACCAGGTTTCTCCAAGCCCCATCCAACCTGACCTCCAACACTGCAGGGATGGGGCAGCCACAGCTTCTCTGGGCAACCTGGGCCAGGGCCTCACCACCCTCACAGGGAACAACTTCTGCCTCAATCTCCCCTCTGTCATGTTAAAGCCATTTCTCCTTGTCATGCCACTACAGGCCCTTGTCAGAAGCACGTCTACAGCTTCCTTGTTGCCCCTTTAGGCACTGGAAGCTGCTCTAAGGTCTCCATACAGCCTTCTCTTCTCCAGCCTGAAGAAGCCCAGCTCTCTCAGTCTGTCTCCATAGCAGAGGTGCTCCAGCTGCTGGAGCATCTTTACGGCCTCCCCTGGACTCGTTCAAACAACTTCAAGTTTCATCTCTTTGCACATAAATCTTGAGAGCATACACTCAGCAAACCACAGATGCTGCTGCCTGCTGGAGGGTCTCTCAGCAAGAAGCAAATAAAGTAGCATGTACAGATCACGAAAGCTCGCTGTTGGGAAGTCTCACTCATGCCCTGGCAGTATGACAAAGCCAGTGTAGAGGAAAACAGTCCAAACAAAGCAACATCTTTCATGTTACAGGCAGCACATAAGGACTTAATCCAGAGCTGCTGCATAATCTATATTTCAGCAATGCACAGGGGATCTTAGAGAATTTATTGGAGATCTGAGAGCATCTGGGATGGATTTCTGAGCTCCAACCTTACTTGCTTCAAAATTCTCTTCCCACCACCAGATGCAAATACCTGATTTCTCCCTTCCATTAGCTTGGAAATGCTGAACTTTGATACTACAGCTGAAGAATAAAGCTGTTTATTTGTAAGTCTGAGCTGTAGAACTACTCAGGCAAGGTGGTCAAACCCATGCATGTGGCTTTACTTTACTTGCAGTTACCTCCCAACATTTTGCTGTGTCCCAACCTGGGAACTCCAAGTGGTTGACTCACATCTGCTTTCCTATATAAATGGCACATGCCAGAATTAGATCTAGGCACAGTAGTAAATACATCAGGAGCATGCTGTAGAGCTCCTTACTGAAAGAGAGCTGACTGCACCTCATGAAAGTGCCTCCTGATTAATGCTGTCTCTCTCTTTCAAAGCTTTGTATAATCAGTTAAAACATTATCCTCCATTTAAAGCTACTTTCGCCCAGACATTCAGAATGAACATGCAAATACTCAGCAGAAAGCCTTCTGGCACTGGCTGCTATTTGAATGTGCAAGAAATACCTCTAATGCCTGCACATAAATTGTTTTTTGTGTTCCTCCTACATGCTTGTCTGGTCTGAGCTAGGATTGCAAACAGCTTTTCAGAAAGTTCAGGTTTCCTTTAAGGAAACCATTGTAATCATTGGTATAAAAAGCCACACTGGCTGTCTCTTAAAAGCCAATTCACATTTGAGCAAGTGTACAGCACTGAAGTTTACTCAGGCAATTTTAACTCATGCCTAGGTACTCCAATCTGTTTTGTAAGTGAGACTATAGCTAAGGATCCAGCTGAACACTGACATGAGAGAACACAAAGGTTTCCATGGCATTTCTCAGGGCAAGCAGCAGCACCTTTCCTTTTTATTTCGTTTTCTCCCACTGCAGGAGCTAAGGGCTACCAGGGTTCTCTGGCCATGCTCTGCCTGGGAAAACCAAGCTCAGCACCCTGCTATTCTGTGGCACTACCAGCTGCCAGTCTAATTCCTGGTTTCCAGTCTAGCTCCTGGCTGCAGCTACTCAGACCTTTCAGAGGAGGCTGTGGAGGGCTTGCCCCTTCATTTAGTCACCTTCCATGAAAGCTGCCCTAGGGACGGAAAAGCAGAAGCAAGAAATTATTCAGTAGCCCACTCAGCACTTGGAATTATGCATTTTACAAGGAATTTCTCCATCCAACTGAAAGCTGGTTGACAATTCAGAGCACTTCAGCCATGGGGAGTGGCTTCTTCTCAAGATCCTGTCACAGAGATTAACATCTGCAGGCTGCATACACGTAGACATCAGTCATCTATTCTCCTTTCATTATGGGTTGTAATCTGTCCCCCTGACATGATATATGAGGAATGCAGGCTCTTATCTGTATAATTAGCTCATGCAAAAGAGCCAACAGCAAGCTGCCCTCTACACTAACCTTTCTTTACTCAGCTTTAGCAGGAACCTGACATTTCAAGGTTCCCATGACCATGCTTCTGAAGAGGGAATGGAGATTGCACTGCAGAGCATGCATGGCAAGGACTTTGTAGTCCATGCTTTGCCCTCACTAAACTGCTGGCTGCACCAGTGGCTTCTTCACCCACTTCAGTAAGGTGGGAAACTGATGGGCAGCAGATCAAGAAACTGAGGGGAATCATGTCTGACCTAGTGGGTCCACCAGCTGGTCAACCAGCCCCATCTTCTTCGCTTTGTCAGCACGGATGTTCCTTCCAGTCAGCATCATATCAAAGGCGGCAGGAAGTCCCACCTGGAAGGGCAGAAAGGGGATTTCAGAATGGGAGCATGCCATGTGGCAGAAAGGGCTACTGAGTAAAGTTCTTCTCTTACTTACCATCTTTGGCAGCCTCTGAGTACCCCCTGCCCCTGGCAGGAGACCCAGTAACACTTCAGGTGTTCCCAAGACTGTTCTCTTGTCCTTCGTTGCTATTCTGTAGTGACAGGCAATGGCAACCTTAAGAAGGGAAAAGAAAAATGAGGTTGCCTTGTGAAAGACCACAGAACTGGGTGGGCATCCATCACAAAGGTCTCTTTTACACACTGCCTCAGCTTTCCTCCCACCCCTACCTCAACTCCCTAATTCAACTACCCCAATTCCCTCTGTGCTCACTGATGGCTGCTTCTGGCAGAAGTGCACAAAAACAATGATAGCAGGCAACTATGACATGAACATGAAATACCAAGCTACTTTTAAATCTCATCTAGGCCATCAAGAACTAAATTCACCCATTACACTGACAGCATAGTTCCATATGCAGATCACCCATGATACCTGATCTATCCCTGGATCACAACGTCCAGATCCTTCACCATAGTGCTTGTTAAAAGTTGTGACTGCTTGAGAAATCAGAGTACAACTGAAGAGACTCCACTCCCACAAGATTATTCTGTTTCAGTATAAGCTTTGCACCAAGAATTACCCCAGAGTCCCTCAGCTTACAAAACCCTTAATGGAGATTACAAAGCAAATACTGCACATAGGCGAAGTGAGAGGCAAGAGAGTGAGCAGAGTGCAGAGGTGGAGCCTGGCCAGGTTACCCATGCTCATCCCGCTCACCACAACCTCTTAAAGAACAGAAATTGCTGGGATACAAGCCTCACTTCATCTGAAGAGCAGCAATTTCCAGCCTGTGCTCTGCCAGCAGCATTTATCCAGATCCAATGCCTGCTGGAAACAGCCAGTTTTCTCTGGGACGCTCTCATCTAAATATTAGCCTGGGCCACATGGATTCATATTTGTTTAGCTCTCAACAGAAGCAGGAAAATTAGCACGGCAGAGGCCTGAAGCACAACCAAGCCATTAACTTGCCACCAACTCATTGGAATGGATGTAATGAACCCTCATCAGGTCTCAAATCCCTTTCACAGTAAGCAGTCCTGCAGGCATCATTTGGATAGTTTAGAGAATCAGCACTATCAACTTCCTCTCCTGCTTGCCAGACCCAGAATTGTGCAGTACCTCCAGTCCTCCTCCCAGGCAGGAGCCACTGATGGCAGCAACTATGGGCTTTGGAGACTGCTCAATTTTTTCTAGCATCTTCTGTCCTTCCTGAGAGAGCTGAGTCACTTCCTGAGCAGTCTTGCAAGCTTCAATCATGCTGCAGTGAGGCAGAAAGACTGATGAGAATTGGAAAGGCACTGTGAAAACAGCAGTAAAATGAGAGTGCTTCGAGGAGTTTGTTCCTTTTTTCCCACAAAGCTCCAGTGAATGACAGACAGGCAAGAGCTATTTAGTCCTCCAACCTTAGATTAACAGACAATACAGGAAGACTACTAAATTCAGTGGGTTAAGCCACTGCATGCTGACACTGGGCTGCGCCTGCAGGCACTGAATGAGTTTCCTTGTGTCAGAGCTTTGAAAGACTTTGGGGAGGAGGAGAAAGGGTCATAGGAAGTCTCAAAGCACTTGCAAGAAAGGGTGGAGGGGGAGAGCCCAAGATCACTTTTTAAAGGAGCAGATGGCCAGGGCTCTGATGTTGCACTCTGCCAATTAGAGGCTCCCTGTGCCAGTTTATTCTCATGAAGGTCAGCAGTGCTTGCCAAGCTGGTGCAGTTCAGGAGGCTCCTAGCACTGAGACCATCAGACCCTTCCTAAACACAGCCTGTCCTTTTGATCTGCTTACCCACACCGCTTCCTTCCCACTACATCATGTATCAAGTCTCTGCCCTGAGTAAGGCCAGCCAAAAAGGTTTTAATGGGTGCCTCTCCAATTTCCCTACTTTCCTCCGAGGTTTCTGGCTTTTAATGATTTTAAACAAAGATTTTGTCCTGCCCAATGTCAGGACTAGAAGCAGTGGTGCTCCAGATCCCAGTGAGAACACCAACAGTTTGCCCCACACCCTGCCAAGGCTACCCAGGCTGAATTGCCTGCTTGCACTCCTTGCAGCACAGCACCAAATCCTGCCCAATCAAGGGCCGTGCTGGCAGACTGCCAGGCACTCAAATCCAGCTTAAATGAAGTTCTGAATGTAAATTATCTGCTCTTGTTGTGTCCCAGACCAAGGGACAATGCTCACCCCAGAACCAGCATGGGTTTCTTTGGCTGAACCCCAGCACACAGGAAGCAGTGACAAACTGTTACAGCCTAATGGGGTTTCATGACTTGCTGTGTTCCTCTTTATAGAATCACAGAATGGTTTGGGTTGGAAGGGACCTTAAAGCTCATCCAGTCCCAACTCGCTGCGATAGCCAGGGACACCTTCCACTAGACCAGGTTGCTCCAAGCCCCTGTGTCCAGCCTGGCCTTGAACACTGCCAGGGATGGGGCAGCCACAGCTTCTCTGGGCAACCTGGGCCAGGGCCTCACCACCCTCACAGGGAACCACTTCTTCCTAAGAAGTCATCTCAATCTCCCTGTCAGGTTAAAGTCATTCCCCCTTGTCCTGTCCCTACAGGCCCTTATCAAAAGCCCCTCTCCAGCCTTTTTATCAGCCCCTTTAGGCACTGGAAGCTGCTCTAATGTCTCCCTAGAGTCTTCTCTTCTCCAGGCTGAACAAGCCCAGCTTTCTCAGCCTGTCTCCATAGCAGAGATGCTCCAGCCCTCAGAGCATCTTTGTGACACTCTTCTGGACTTGCTCCAACAGGTCCTAACTTCATTTGAGCAGGTTAGGTATCCTCTGCAGGCAGATTTGAGACCTCACCTGGAGTAATGTGTGCAGTTCTGGTGTCCTCAACATAAATAGACATGGAACTGTTGGAACAAGTTCAGAGGAGGGTCACGAGGATGATCAGGGACTGGAGCATCTCCCATATGAAGACAGGCTGAGAAAGTTGGGACTGTTCAGCCTGGAGAAGGTTGTGTGGAGACCTCATAGCAGCCTGCCAGTATCTGAAGGGGGCTATAGGGATGCTGGGGAGGGACTCTTCATTAGAGACTGTAGTGGCAGGACAAGGGGTAATGGGTTCAAACTTAAACAGGGAAAGTTTAGATTGGATATAAGGAAGAAGTTCTTTACTGTTAGGGTGGTGAGGCACTGGAATGGGTTGTTCAAGGAAATTGTGAATGCTCCATTCCTGGCAGTGTTCAAGGCCAGGTTGGACAGAGCCTTGGGTGACACAGTTTAGTGTGAGGTGTCCCTGCCCATGGCAGGAGGTTGGAACTAGATGATCTTAAGGTCCTTTCCAACTCTCATTATTCTATGATTTTGTTTGCAGCCTCTGCCTCACCCCTGGGGATACATCAGTGACAAACTGCTCAGCCTTCACAGTGTACCTGACCTGGACGCTGGATTTCAGAGAAAGCTCCATCAGTGTAACTTCCAATACCCCAATACTTACGTAATATCTGCTCCAGCAATGAAAGAGCCTGGCTTTGAAGAGATGAGGACGGCACTTTTGACAGCTTCGTTGGCCCAGATCTCATTCATTACCTCATTAAACTCAGAGTTTAGTTGTTTGGAGAGAGTGTTCACCTGAAAACAGCAAATAAGCACTGTAAATAGGGGGACCAGATGACGGTGGAGTTCAGCCTCTGATTAAGTGCTGGACTCAATTATTATATCATCAGAAAACTTGTACAGAAGACAGACTGACAATAAAAAAACCAAAGCCAATGGCAGGTCTGAGTGGATTTCCAAGCCAGTGGGAGATGCAGGTCTATGGTTGTTCAAGATTTGCCTTTTGGGAAAAAAAAAATAAAATGGACTAGACTGCCCAGGAATTTTGCCCAACAGCCAGTGCATTGCTTGGCACAATTATTACACTTCTGAGGTGCTTAAACTGAGCCAAGATTTGCCATAAAATTTAATTCACCCTGTGTCATAATACGGTGAGAAAAAAACCTTCCAAGATGAACCCTGCAGCCGATCATCAACTAATCTATTAGAAGTTCCTCCTTAACCTCTCCAACAGTGGGTCTGTGACCTCAAACACAGATTTTATGAGTTGTTTTTTTCTCTATTCAACATACACTCTTTAACTATCTTGAATACAAGAACTTATTATGATTTTAATAAAATTTCATACTGGTTAGCTTAGTACACACAAAACATTTTCATGAGGCATTTTCAGACCCCTCATTAAACACTCCAATACTCATCTTCCTATTTCTGCTTTGCTAGTAACATTGAACACTCCAATACTCATCTTCCTATTTCTGCTTTGCTAGTAACATTGAAAGGCTGCAGGTTAGGACAGCTTTTAGACTTAGGTTAGACCTTTCAATGTCTTCCCTGTACCACGGCTATTCCTGTCATTTCCACTGACATGCCCCATCCACCACAGCCAGGTAAAACAGTACCTTTGAATTTGGTGTGTTGAAGCGTACGACAGCAACATCTCCTTTGATGTCATAGTTAACGTGGGTTCTAGCTGGAAAGAAACAGAAACATGTTATCAGCTTATGCTCAGCAGATTCCAAGAAAGCAAGCTAAATCACATAGTAAAGCTTTATACTTACTGTGAAGAGCAGTGGAGGTGGAGATGTTACGGCAAGCATAACCTATAGAAAAGATGTTGCAAATATTAAAGGAGTTCTCAGTATTCTCCACTTAACTCTCCTTTATTAATGCATCCTCCCATCTCCCCATATCTACTGAGGGCAGCATTTCAGAGAATCCTGAGTATGAGCCAGTTCCTTCTCTTACAGCTTGACCTGTGGCACCACCAGAATTCAGCAGATCCCACACTACTGAAGTGACCTTCACAGCAGAGTCCATGCTGGCAATGCCAGACTGAGAGCAAAGAAAATAATCAAAACTTTCTTCCCAAAGAGCTGATGAGAGGTAGCAGGTGGCACACAGGGGTGTTCTGCCTTTTGGATGCATGGTTCAACATTTCTTCACATGCTAAACCAGAGACCTTGCTACACTTTGGAGGGTTTCCAGCCTATGAGCTAACTTGTCTGCAAATCAAACACAACTGCCCTAGAATATTTCTGCAAAACCACGCTCTGGTGCCAGGGAATTGTGCCACCCAAAGTATTACCCCACAGAGCTCAGGGTGCACAGCTGGTGAGACACAAGAAGAGCACACAATATTCATTCTCACCTTCCTCTCTCAACAAGATACTCAATCCGTGTCTATTAATTACACATGGAAGCCCCGAGACAAACTTGTCTTGTTTCAAAGCACTCAAAATTCAGACCACGGGATGAACAAGTTCTGTCCACAAGAGAAATGCCACTTTTCTCACTCGTAAATCCCAGACCTCCTTTTTGTGCTGAGAAGCTGTATTTGGCCTGATGACCTATTAGTACATGAATGAATCTCAGTTCCATTCAAGTGACCTTGATCTTGACCAAGAGGATCCTCTGACACAGATCCTAAGCTGAATCCCTGCCAAAGCTATGTAAAGTCTGAAATCTAGTAAAAGCATTACTTCTTGAGAACCACATGCACATCTACAACTGGAACGGTGCCATTTACCTTGGAGAGGTTTACTGCTTGATGCTGATAAAGTATTTAGGAATGAAACATTTCCATTCCCAGCAGCAAGGAGGCAGAAAATCCAGTACAGGGAAAACAAGTTTAAAACCTCAGCCTGCACCTCACCAACAGGTGGTTCCCCCTTCCCACAGCCCCGTGACAGGGGCTCAGGGATGGAGTTCCTGCACTTTGGCCTTCTTTCCACTTTGTCTCCAGTGCTGGCAGTAGGGATTGACCTTTGTTCTCCATTCCCTGAGCCCAGGATACACAGTGAGACGCTATGGGGATGGAAATTCAGCGTCAGTCTTTTCTGGCAAACAGGGCTCTGTGTGCTTGTGCATGTCATGTGCCCACCACACCATTTTATAAACAAAGAGTGAACTGGTTTCCACTCCAAAGCTGTTTTAAAGTGTGTTTTGATTACGACAATCTCCAGATTACCACTGCTGTAGCCAACATTAATTTCCCTGAACTTTTTGAACATGGAAGTCAAGTACTCCTGAAAACAAGCACCAACGTTCTTGTCCCACAAAACCACATGTGGTTTCTGTGCTGATAAATACTCCCCTGCAGAATATGATGCACTGTTAATGGCAATATTTTAACCCAATAAAAGCCACACAGCCCTACGACCTTAAAAAAGAAGTCAAGGACTGAACTATCCCACTGAACTCTCATTTCACTTCCATATTGCTGTCCACGGCTAGGCACAGCCAGGGGAATCAGATCAAACAAACCTCAGCTGCAATGCAAGTGATGTTTTCCTTCCCTTCCCTCAGTCAGGCACCTCCTAAGGCTGAGAGCAAGGCACTGATGGGGTAGTAAAAACTATACTGCATGCAAAGCAGTATCAATTCTAAATAAAAAGGGAATGGATTAACTTTTCTCTCTTTCTGCCATCTAGCATGCTTTCTTCTTTCATATCAGTTTCCAAACAGACTGCTTCCATGAAAACCTTAAATCTTGAATTCACTTTGCCTTTCAGTTCAAGCAAAACAAAAGATACGAAGTAGAGGAAAAAAAAGAAACCCAACATCAAGGGCATGACCAAGCCAATCTCATTACATTTTAGTATGAACTGTTTTGAGGTTCTGCCATCAGAGTAACAGCTGCTTAATACCTGAGTGAGGCTTTTTTAGCCTGACAGTATTTCATTTTAGAGCCTAGAATACTTGTGGAAAACATCTTCCACATTTAAAACTAAAAGTACAGTTATTTGGTCACAGTCACAGCACATCTGCTTCAGGCCTAGATTCATTCAGCAGCCCAATGGTGACTTGCCAAGACTGGAGCCAGAAAAGTTCTCCCTCCGAATGCCAAAGGAAGCAGCAGCAGGCCAGATGTATGCTTCTGCTATTCCACTGACAGTCACTCTAGAATTAAAAGCTTTGAATATTGATTCCATTTTCACTACTTCACTCACTCCAATTAAAAGACAGTCTCAACATGAACACCAACACTTCAGACAGATGCTCCTGGGACTTCTTGGCCAGGAACTTGGATGCAGCAGAGAATGGAAAACACCCCTTTTACACATTCTAGCTAGGACCTGTTTCTTCTCACTTTCTCTTTTCCCTGTTATTTCCTCAGCTGCTTTCCTTGGCACTTCCCGCCTTTCCACTCACCCAGCCGTGGCATGCCACTTGAAGTGGGAACAGCATCCATGGTTCAGGAGAAAAGCCTTCCTGCAATCCTGGATCAAGCCAAGTGTCAGCAGAGCAAACCAGCAGAAGCTCAAGATGACTGCCCCTGCTTCCAACCTGCAAGCTGACGGCACTGAGAGCTGAGCTGTGAGATGGGGAACTTTTAACAACCTGAGCTTCCCTATCCCCTGTGGGGACCTGCCAGCACATGGCATGTAGCTCAGCAGGTACAGCCAGCTCTCAACTCAGAGTCTTCTGCCTGCTTGCTGCCTTTTGCATACTCTTTGGCCTGCCTTGGGAAGGTTTGCATCCAGTCTAACAAACACTTTGTTACAGCAGAGCAATGCTGATAATTAGGGCAAGCGACAGCGTCTTCATCACAGCTCTGGGGCTGTTTGTGATGAAGAATTTTGTCAGTTGTAACAAGGACTCCAATCAATAACAGCCTGGAGCTACCACACCTCATAGAATCCTAGAACCCCAGGTTGGAAGAGACCTCAAGGATCAGCTCATTCAACTTCCCTAGGCAAAGCATGACCTAGAGTAGATGGCCCAGCACCCTGTCCAGCTGAATATTAACAGTGTCCAACACTGGGGAGTCACCACTTCCCTTGGAAATTATTCCAATAGCTGGTTGTTCTCATGGTGAAAATTTTTCCCCTTGTGTCCAGTTGGGATACCCTCAGGAGAATTTGTGCCCATCACCCCTTGTCTTTTCCATGGGACTCCTTGTGAAAAGAGTTTCTGTCTTCTTTGTACTGACCCTTCAAATACACTGAAACAGGTCTGCTTGTTAATCTACGGCAGCACCCTGATCCTGGAGCAGCCGGCTCATGTACAAACTCACTCCAACACTGCATCTAGGCCAGGTATTAAGTTTTAAAAAAAAAACACTGCCAGGTTTCAAAGAGCAGAAACAAGAACAGGTTCCCAATGGCTCTCAGCCTTGTCCTTCAGCCTTCCTAGGGGCAAATGGTGCCTTCCAGCTTTGGAGGCTCTGCAAGAAAGCACTACGACCCAGCACTGCAAACAAGCAGAGTGCCTAGACCCTGCCCAGGTTGGCAGATCACAAAGGAGCATTAACCAACAGCTGAGATGTCTGTATAGCAAAGTAAAGCCAGATCCTAGCACGCACGGAGATGGTGATATGCCTGGAGGCATCCCACCTATACGGGGATCCCCCCCTCCCACAGATACACCTGCATGCCTGGAGGACAGCCCCAGGATCCAGACACCCAAGGACATGGGGACATTCTCCCTTCGAGGGGCACCAGGAACACACACTCATGGAGACAAGGGCACTCTCTCCCTGGGGATTAGCTCATACACAGCAGGATTATCCTCAACCCTGCTTCCCACCAAAGCAGGGTCACAGGATCCCCCTCCCCAGGGCCACAGATGAATTCCCAAAACATACCCATGCTCAGGTACATGGGAACCATGGCCGGGCACACAAATAAAAGCCTGCCCTGGGGATCGGCATGGGAGTCTCTCCCCCGTGGGTGCACCCCCACACCGGGGTGGGCCGCCGGGAGGCGGAAGCACGGACACCTGGAAAAACCATGGAAGGGGGGATACGGACATGCCAGGGATCCTCCTGCGCGATTCACGGGCCGCGGGGCCTACACCCTGGGGTGGGACACAGGCACGCACGCACACACACACGGAGAGCTCCGCGGCGGCAGCCCTCATCTCACACCTGCGGCGGAGACCGGCACAGCCCCCTCCCGTACCTCAGAGACCCCTCCCCGGTAACAGCCCATTTCTCACAGCCGCCCCTCTTTGACACTGAGGCCGCAACGCCCGGTGACCCCCACCCTATGACACCCTGCCCTGCCACGGGCCCGTCCTCATGCATGCCCCCCTGTGCAACACCGCGTCCCCCACAGCCACCCTCACGGGAAAACACCCCACACCGAGAGACCGCGCCCACTGCCCCGCCGCCGCGCCCGTCCCCCCGGCGCGGGAGGCGGCGGCAGCAGCAGGCGCCGCCGCGGGGCCCCGTCTCACCCGCGGGCGGTGGGCGGCAGGACGGGCTGTACTTGGCGGCCGCCGTGAAGCGCCCCAGGCTGCCGATAGCACGCACCGCGGCCGCCATCTTTCCTGCGCGCGAGGTCGAATGAGGGAGAGGCCGCTCGGGGGCTTGGCCGCGCCGTTCCCGCCCTACCCGTAGCTGCCTCAGGAGCTGCCTGTACGCTCCGCCGCAGCCGGCTCCCACCTTCCTCTCTTTTCTCCTCTCATCGCGTAGTCGCGGACGTTTCTGTTATGTACCGAGCGGGAACGGCGGGAGGGAGAGCGCGGGTAAGGGGCTACGGGATAGGCGGAATTCCTCAGGCGGGTGGGTGGTGTACTGTCCAGAGGGTGGGGCGAGAGCGGGGTCCTTAGTGAGTGGCGGCGGTAGTGGCAGTGTGGGTGGAGGTGAGCGTCTGTGGGGTTGTGGAGGGAGTGAGTTGTTAGGCGCGTGTCGTTGTGTGGTATCTCGTGGTGTCCTGTGTCCCCGTCCGGGTGGAGGGGGCCGTGGCTGAGCTGTGTGTGAGGGACAGGTGCGTATGTGTGGTTGTTACTGAGTTTCGGTGGGTGAGTGGGGTGTTCGTGGCTGAGGAGTGAGTGCGTCGTGGGTCCGGACTGTGCGTGGGGTGGAGAGCCCTGGCCAGGTCCGTCTGTGTGTGCAGGGCGCTTCGGGGTGCTGGGGAGCAGCGGGTTTCTGAGAGCGCGGGGGACAGAGCGTGGGGAGGGGGAGGTCAGTGGGAGCGCTGCGAGGAGAGCGGCTGTGTGGGAATGGGTCTGGTTTGGGAACCTGGAGAGGAGCCATTCTGTTGGTTGGGTAGAGATCTGGGTTTGTTCAGCCTGGAGAAAAGAAGGCTCTGGGGGAGACCTTACAGTAGCTTCCAGTGCCTAAACTGGCTGACAAGAAAGCTGGAGGGGGGCTTTTGACAAGGGCCTGCAGGGACAGAACAAGGGGGAGTGGTTTTAACCTGATAGAGGGGAGACTGAGATGAGGCGTTTGAAAGAAGTTTTTCCCTGTGAGGGTGTTGAGGGGCTGGCACAGGGTGCCCAGAGAAGCTGTGGCTGCCCCATCCCTGGCAGTGTGCAAGGCCAGGGTGGACAGGGCTTGCAGCTGCCTGGTCTAGTGAGAGGTGTCCCTGCCCATGGCAGGGGGTTGGAACTGGATGAGCTTTAAGGTCCTTTCTAACCCAAACCATTCTCTGATTATCTGAAAATCTTCAGCCTGGTGTGGGGAGGAAGCCTGGCATGTGTGGAGGAAGAGTGCTGTGGCAGAGAGCTTATCAAGAGAGGAATGGCAGTGAGAAAGTGTTTTCTAGATCTCTGCTGATGAGCTTCAGATAAGGATGTTCTTATAGGGAAAATTCTATTTTGGAATGAGCATGGGAAAAGGCACCAACTCATTCTGCTTCCTGTGGAAGTTATTGAGGTTAAAATGAAGGGTAGTGGCATAATGTGCCAAGGAGAGCATGTCAGGAGAGTCACACTGGCAGTGAGATTAGCCGGGCACTTGAACAATTTTCCAGTAGGGAAGAGGCGGAACAGTTACTGGGAGGGGAATTGAAAACTGCGCTGGCTGCTGTTCATACAGTGCTGGGTCACTGCGGAGGTGACTGTTTATTTACAGGAACATTTGCAGGCCACAGTCATAAGCCAGGCTCTTTGTGAGTTCAGAAAGTGCAAAAGGAAGTAATTCTCCCTGCTGCTGCCCTCGGAGTGTCTTCTGTTTCTTTGCTTTTTAGCTCTGTGTGAAGCAGGCAGATTGTTTGAAACTATTCTGAATAGACCAGATTGGACTAATACCAGACTTTCTCCAGCTCTCTAGACAGCAAAATGAGTTGCATGCTAACCTACGCCATCAGGAACCTCCCTGCTTCCTCTGCATGGGCTGCCAGGGGCTGTAAGTATCTTTACATTTATTGAAAGCTTGACTTGGGAGGTCATGGGGTTCTGGTTTAAGTGTTGGGTTTGGGGCAGATGCTGTATCTGAATCTCTGTTGTCGTCATAGAGATGACTTTTTTAAAAGTAATTCAGTGTTGTCATATTTGTCAGTTCCCATGTTAGGTGTGGGAAGAGCATCATGTTGTAACGTGAACTTGGTTTTGGGAGCAAACTAAAAAATACCTTAGGGCTGTTTAGGTGCAGTTGCCTTACTATAACCTTATTATATGTTTTGAACAGTTCTTACAGGAACTAGAAATGTTTTTAACGTTTCAGGCTTGACAGACCCTATTTTTTTGTTCCTTGTTTTTCAGTTGTTCGATCACTCAGCTATTCTTTGCCGTTACAAGCTGCAGGTAAAGTTAAAACACCAGGAATCTCAGTGGGTCTGTGCTAGAGAAGATAATTTTTAAAGCTGCATCCTTTTTCAGAGCCTCATTCTACTTAAATCTCAGAAGTTCAGTGCAGACTGCCTTAAGGCTCCGGGAGGACCAGGGGCTGGCAAGAAAACTGGGGAGGTGCTTTGGCAAGGGCGCGTAACAATGGGACAAAGGGGAATGGCTTTAAACTGACAGAGGGGAGATTTAGGTTAGAGATTAGGCAGAAGTTCTTCCCTGTGAGGGTAATGAGACCCTGGCACAGGTTGCCCAGAGAAGCTGTGGCTGCCCCATCCCTGGCAGTGCTCAAGGCCAGGTTGGATAAGGTTTGGAGCAACTTGATCTATTGGAAGGTGTCCCTGCCCATGGCAGGGGGGGTTGGAATTGGACAAGCTTTAAGGTCTCTTCCAACCCAAACCATTCTGTGATTCTGTAAGTAGTCTGAGTGCTCCACAAAAGCTGCAAATAAGTAAAATCACAGGTAAACTGTTGTTTGTAACAGAATACTCAGCCTCTGTGTACTCCTCACTCTCAGAAGCTGCGCCCAGTCCAGAGCTCAGCCCCATCATTACCTGACAGTTTGCTATTTCTAGAACTTAAACTGAGATGCTAAGATCAGAGTGTAAAAACCATCTGAGCACAACCAGGTCACTTACACAGAGGGGAGGAGATTGTCGCTGACAAGGAGAAGCTTGTGGAATTAGCTTTGAACTCCAGGAAGACCAGTTAGGAGCTCAGGTTTTGTCAGAGCTGCTCAGCACATGCAGTTACAGGGGCTTTTAGCTGTGGCCCTTAGCTAGTGGCTGGGGTGATCCAGCATTCTGGGGTTCACTTGGGGGAGTTGCTCAGGGGATATGCTGTAAGCTGCATGGGTTTTGGAAACAGGCCTAGACAGTAGTTCCCCATCATCTTCTTGGCTTTACACAGAGAGCCAAGAGCAGTGTCGGAGTTCCATCCTCACTTGCTTATGTGAAGTATTTAGCTGCACTTAATTTGCTTTTATGTGTCTCCATCTTTTTCCTGCTTGGAAAAGAAACTGCCCCCATGCTGCCATATATGCTCGCTAAGATTTGCAGGCCTGATTGCATTAGGACATTCTCATTGAACTCCTTGTTAATCATCACTCCAGAAGAGTTCTGGCACTGGCCTGTTGAGCAACACTGTGTCGTGATATGCTTTACCTTGAACCTGAGGTGCTTGGACACCTTATGAAGAAGTAGCAAGTTACCCACAGCAACTATACGCACTACTCTTGTTACTGCTTTCCTCTGAAAGTTAGTTGACTTCTTCAGCTGTTTTGATTTCCCTAGAATCATCTCATCTTCTTGCCTTTACCATGCAGCAAGAGCACACACATAGGCAGTTACTATGCAAGGTAGGTTGCTCTTTGCAGTTCTTGCTGCTCCCCAGTCCCCAAATGAGAGATCTTATTCAGACTTTGAATTTGGTCTGCATCATTTGTGCTGTAAGCTGTGCAACATTTTCAGAGGCATTGCTTCATGCAGTATTCTTGTCAGTGGTAGCAGAGACTGGAAGTTAGGTGCCTAGAGAGCAGTACTATTGCCTCAGTGTAGCTGCAGATGAATCTGCTGATGAGGAATGTGCCATCTGCTGATGGGGGATGCTGTTAAATCTGTTTTCACAGATCTCATAATTAGCCAGGTGACCTACCTATTCCGCTAATGGCTTACACACCAAAAGAGACTAATTTCCCTAGTTTTATAGTACTTTTTACAGGGTGTTAATTTAAGCTTGCTTGTATTTGTGTTAACATTGCTTTTCTCTTACCAGTCCAGCCTAAGAGTAAGAAGACCTTAGCCAAAAATGGTGTGAAGAATATTGTTGTGGTGGAGGGTGTCCGTATTCCATTCTTGCAGTCTGGCACAACGTAAGTATGAAAATGAGAAGATAAATGCTGACTTGATTAATAGTATATTCTTTTCTGTGAAAAGAGTTGGCTGACTTGTTCATTTCAATGTAGTTATTATGCCTAAAAGTACTGAGGTGGCAGTAAGTCAGGCTGCTACTGTTATTCCAGCTTAAGCTAATGAAAAAACATAATCTGAAGAGGATTATCCATATGTATGAGTTTTAAGAAGAGTGAGGATTTATGCTGCATGTCTAGAGGAAGCTGTTTTTGAACCTATAGCAGATAAAGCAATGCATTTCAGACTTGCAGGACATGTAGACTGCTGTAGACTCTTCTTAGACTGTTATGCCACCAGATTCATATGAATTAAGGCCAGACGTGGCTCTTAGGATGGACAAAGTATTTATTCTGTTACTGCTGTTTTTCAATGTTTTTAGTACAGCAATTACCTGGTGGCCTATACACAGGGTCTTCACAACCTGGGGCATTAACTGTTTGGTTATAAGTGCAGTGGAGCATTTCTGGCATGACACTGGCTCTTTGCTGCTGATGTGTGCTTATTGCAGTGAAGTAGACCTCTGGATTGGTTTCTGACACCCCTAAGTATGTCTTTCTCTAACTTCCAGGTATGCTGATCTTATGCCACATGACCTAGCAAGAGCAGCACTGCAGTAAGTAAATCAAATAGTAGAAGGGCCCAGAAAACTCGTTGGTGTCCCAGTGTTGGTATAGTAGCTTCAACAGATTTGAAAGCCAAGGCTCTAGTTTTACCTCTGAACGATACCATCGAGGCAGTTCATTTTTCATGATCCACTATGACCTTCATAGGTGGCTTAAGCAGTAGGGCTTACAACAGGCTTGTGCTACAGTCTCTTCTTACAAAGAGGTGACATTGTTCTCCTACTTGGCAAATTTTAGTTAATTTGAACTCTGTAGTTTTCTAAATACAGAGATCATTGCTACTGTCTGTTGAGGTGTACTTGGGAAAAACAACCTGAAAAAAAACCCCTGCCATTTAGAGAAAACTAAATGGCAACAAGAATAACAAGCAGATTCTATCATCTTGCCTGTCTCTTCCGTTCTGGAATGATTTGACAAAAGCTGCACGCCATTAGCTGTGAGTTTGGTTGAGGAGCAAGGAGCTGTTAAAAAGAGAGAAGGGTTTACTGGGTGCATGGGGAAGAAGATTTCAAGACCCAAGGAAAGAGCTGATTTGGTTGATAGTCACTGTGTTAGTTATACGTGAGGGCTGTGCCCTGGATGTTGATGGGGTTTTAGTGTGCTGCAGAAAAAAGGGGAGATATTAGATGAGATCTTAGGCAGAAGTTCTTGGCTGTGAAGATGGTGAGGCCCTGGCACAGGTTGCCCAGAGAAGCTGTGGCTGCCCCATCCCTGGCAGTGTTCAAGGCCAGGTTGGACGGGGCTTGGAGCAACCTGGTCTAGTGGATGGTGTCCCTGCCTGTGGCAGGGGGTTGGACTAGGTGATCTTTAAGGTCCCTTCTAACCCAAACCATTCCAGGATTCTAGGTCTTAGGTGCCTTTAGTTTCATCTGTGGTATTTTGTAGTGCATGAAACTACGTTTGAATCCCAAGGACATCGAATCGCTGCTGGCAGTGCAATTTGCTGTGCTGGCCTGTTTGTCAACACCTGTCAAATTGTACAATATGTTTTCTAATACTTTTCACATTGCTTATTTTCTGTGCACCTTATTGAAGTTTTAGGTGTTCCTACATCAAAATTAACTTGCTTTATTATCTCTTAAAGCCTCTTGCTTTAATTTTGATATCAGAATACCCCAAATTGGGGAAAATACTAACAACCATTTTAGGGAGGGGTGAGGGTATAGTGTAGCTGTTTTCATTAAATTCTGTAATCATTCGTAGTGATATTATTGTCATGATTACTTACAATCTGAAGTCAGTTACATTTTTATTAAGTACAGATAAACACAGGATTTCCTTCTGTTGTGGCTCCGTTGTTGTATTGTTCTCCAGCTAAGCTGCTGGAAAGAGGATGTTTGAGAGCTGTGATAAGTTCATTGCTTACGTGGTGCAAATACTGTTTGTTGTAATCTTCTTAGGGGGTTACTGAACCGGACCAGCGTCTCAAGGGATGTTGTGGATTACATTGTTTATGGCACAGTTATCCAGGAGGTGAAAACAAGTAATGTGGCCAGAGAGGTGGGTTATGTGCAGCATTTCCCCTGTGAATCTGATTGCTGCTGCTAGTATAAAGATGACAAATGTTTGCAAAAGAAAAAATTCCAGTATTATTGTTCATTTAAATGTGTTTTGAGACTTGTGCAGCTCTGTCTGTCAAATAACTGTGGGATCCTGTTTCTTGTTGAAATCTGCCTTAGGTCAAATGTATTTTAATGCTTGATTCTTCCCTGAAAGGGAAGGTTCAGTAAGGACTGTGGGTCACTCAGCTCTTAATTACCAATGGGACTCAAATGCTGCCTTGCCTGAGGTACCTGGGAGGGCCAGAGTGTGCTGTGATAGACTGCTTTACTGTGGCATTTTGATATGTATTTATTTTACTTGGCTGATCAGATGAGGCTCTTGAGTGATCTGAAAGGGAATAGCTTAGCTGCTCTTTTCTTTGGCAGTCAGAAAACAAAATTCACATGTTATACATGCATATTATACTCCACTGAAGTAATGTTACAGAGCTGGCATGTGATTTTTTTCAGTAACCTCAAACCTCTGCTGCTGTTCTCTGCAACTGAACAAAATCATGATGTAACCTAGGCTGGAGAGAGGCCGTTGTGAAGCTCTCCAGCTCCATTTTAGCCTTGTATATGCAAATACTTGCTTTGGTCATGTGCCAGTCAGATGCGGCTGCAGTATAATTTTAACTTGAGAACAACTGTTGAACTTTAAACTAGTTGGCCACGTCTCAGCTGAGGCAGGTCTTGCTGGGAGCAGTTCTGCAGTGCGAGGCTGTGCTCTTAGCTGGGTCAAGCAAGATACTGCATTCTGAACTGTAGGAAATGTTTTTTTGTTCTGTGCAAAATGACTCACGGTGCCTTGTACTGAGGGATCTAAAATCCTTTCACGTGTTGCCTTAAGCAAATAAGCTGAAGCAAAAATGATGTCAAGTAGTTGGAAAATTCAAGTTGTGAGGTGTGGAATTGTGATTAGTTTGTCTCTTTATTACTGGGGGACAGCGACTGTCTGCGTAATGCAACTGAGAGCCTGGGCAGCTGCCATCTCCTGTTCCCAGCATCTGAGGAGGGAATAAGCAGCTGCAGGGACTGGCTGAATGAAACCTCAATGTGCTTATTTTCACCTTAGTCTGGAAAGGTGTGTTGCTGGGCAGAAGGTAGCTCTGACCTGTGGAGCAAAAAGTGCAGGTTTTAACAGCCAATCTCTGTTGCTTGTAGGCTGCCTTGGGAGCTGGTTTCTCTGACAAAACTCCAGCCCATACAGTCACCATGGCTTGTATTTCTTCAAACCAGGCTATGACCACAGGTATGTTGGCTGGAAGAACAAGCTGTGGATTTGAGGAGGAGCTCAGCAACTCCTCTGCATCCTGCATCTAACTTGCAGTGCTTAGCGTGTATAAATAAGCATCTGAAGAATGCTTTTTTGTTCATAAACCAACAAGATAGCCTATGAATCGGATGTCTGCTGTAGACCTGCCAGAAGCTTGATACCCTTTGCATTCAGCAGTAGTCCCTGCGCAATGACTGTGATAGCTTGGGAGGCAATGGCTGCATCATGATCTTGAAGTTCACCTTTCATCTTTGTGTTAGCCTAAACAGAGAAAAATTAATTGAGACCCAGTCTCAAAATGCTGGGTGTATTCTTCACCCAACTGCCCTATGTGACAGAGAGGAGTGGAAGCAAAATTTCAAAAGCAGTATGATTAAGAAAATGTCTGTGCAGCCCGGTCAGTCACTGATGCAGAGCTGTATAACGTGGCCAAAGCCAGAGGTTGAAGGAAATAAAATGTAGTACCCAAGGCACTAATGGGTCAGTGTCGCTTCTCCCTGCAGCTCTCACAGACAACTCCATCTCGTTCTGCAGGTGTGGGTATGATTGCAGCTGGACAGTGCGATGTCGTCGTAGCAGGGGGTGTGGAGTTAATGTCAGATGTTCCCATTCGGCACAGTAGAAAGATGAGGAAGACGATGCTGACTCTTAACCGAGCCAAGACCTTGGGCCAAAAGCTTGCTGTGATTTCCAAAATTCGCCCTGACTACTTTGCTCCTGAGGTAATCTTTTTTTCAGGCATTGAGATACTCAGCTAAACTGTTTCTCAAGGAGGTGCAAAACAGGTTGGCTTAGGTAATTTATTTAGCCCCAACAGAGAGGATTTAAAAAGGGCAAGGCGGTTGCCTGTAGTTTACCTGTATTGGATTTTTGTCCTGTACTTCAGGTTAAATCTGCAGTTGATTAATGCATCTTGTAGCATTCGTGTCTTTGTCTTCTTACATGTTGGTCTTCAGTAATCCTACCATCTTTCAAAACATCCTTCTGCAACTCCTAGACAAACTGTGCTGGGAAACTACAGAAGCAGAAGCTTTTCCCCATAAATATGAAACTTTTACAGGGGTCCTAAAGGTTCAGAAGAACTTTATTAGATAATAGAGGTAATGTGATTAATATCAGAGAGGAATATCCTCAGTATATTAATAAAACCCTTTGATTAATGCATCTTATATATGCCTTTATGACTACTGTTCCTGGCCAAATCCTGCCAGGTACTGCATGTGTTTAGCTCCCATATTTGGGCACAGGAGTCTGATGGTTAATTAACGTCAGGACTCTGCTACAGAGGCAGCCACTCTTTTCTGTCTCAGAGGTCGTGAGAGAGGTGAATTACAACATGGTGAAGATGGGAAGGGAAAGCACTTCCCTCCTCACCACAATAGAACTGCTTGTATCTGGGCTGCCTTTAGCAGGAGCGCAGGAAGCAGAGTACACACAGCAGAGATTCAAAATCCAAGTAGATATAAAAATTGCAGGCTTAAATGCATGCAGGGATTTCTTGTGTGCTGCTGGAAGAAGCTGAAATCAGCTGGTTTTGCTCAAGGAGGTATTTGACAAGGAGGGCCACGAGGATGATCAGGGACTGGAGCATCTGTCATATGAAGACAGGCTGAGAAAGCTGGGACTGTTCAGCCTGGAGAAGAGAAGGCTGCGTAGAGACCTCATAGCAGCCTTCCAGTATCTGAAGGGGGCCTACAGGGATGCTGGGGAGGGACTCTTCATTAGGGACTGTAGTGACAGGACAAGGGGTAATGGGTTAAAACTTAAAACAGGGGAGGTTTAGATTGAATATAAGGAAGAAATTCTTTCCTGTTAGGGTGGTGAGGCACTGGAATGGGTTCCCCAGGGAAGCTGTGAGTGCTCCATTCCTGGCAGTGTTCAAGGCCAGGTTGGATGAAGCCTTGGGTGGCATGGTTTAGTGTGAGGTGTCCCTGCTTATGGCAAGGGGGTTGGAACTAGATGATCTTAAGGTCCTTTCCAACCCTAACTGTTCTGTGATTCTGTGATCTCAGTATGTGGAGTTTCACCTTAGCCCAGAAAGTCTGGTCCCTTCCCACCTGGTATTCTAGGATTCTATGAATAACCACCATTTGAACTCCATGTAACTGCCCAGGGATGGGTGTTTATGATTGCTAACTTAATTTTTCTGTTCTGTAGCTTCCAGCTGTGGCAGAGTTCTCCACCAGCGAGACCATGGGGCACTCTGCTGATCGTTTGGCTGCTGCCTTTGCCATATCCCGTTTGGAGCAGGATGAATATGCCCTCCGTTCACACACACTAGCTAAGAAAGCCCAGGATGGAGGGATGCTAGCAGATGTGATACCCTTCAAAGTGCCAGGTAAAACTGCACATTTCATTGCTAGCATGCGCTAGTCCAATAAAGAAATACTTTATTTAGAAAAGGAGGGGAAGTACTGGGACCAGATTCATAATATTCTGTGTATCCAATATGGATTTTAACTCTCTGCTATTTCTCCCAGGAAAACTACTGACATAGGAGCATGTTTCTAAACACACATATCTAAACTTACAAACATATCCTTACACATCTAAATTTTGTTGCACCCACCTCATATTCATGCTAATAGGGTGATAGAGCATGGAAAATCAGGATAGTGGGACCAGGAATCCCCCTGCTCTTCCAGTCAGGCAAGAAAACCCATCTTTATATGCCAAGCTAGTAACAACAAATAGAAAACCCAGTAAAATCTCGATCTGCTGAATCAGGGACTGGGTAGGGAGAGCTGAAACAAGCTTCATACCCAGTTGATTCAACTTCGTCGTATTAAGAAGAAGATTCTCACATGAGGGTGGTGAGGCCCTGGCACTGGGTGCCCAGAGAAGCTGTGGCTGCCTCATCCCTGGCAGTGTTGAAGGCCAGGCTGGACAGGGCTTGGAGCAACCTGGTCTAGTGGAAGGTGTCCCTGCCCATTGTAGGGGATTGGAACTGGATGAGCTTTAAGGTCTCTTCCAACCCAAACCTTCCTGTGATTCTATGATACCTGCCCATTTGGGGCACTTTTGCACCATAATTAGTTTCCAAAAAAGATCTTTTGTAGACTGTTGGTTATAATCTTTATAGTAAAATTGGGAATTTATGGTAATACCATAAATGGATTAATGGATTTTCCTTTTTTCCCCTTCTCCCACTTGTCATAAAAAGCAGTTTTTTGAGTTCTCCTGCCACAGACTCCTGTTGGTGTGCAAATTCACTTACATTGCTGACTTTCATAGTTGAAATAATGTTTTTTATTTTTCATCAACAGGCAAAGAAACAGTTACCAAAGATAACGGGATCCGTCCTTCCTCCTTGGAGCAGATGGGCAAGCTGAAGCCGGCTTTTGTTAAGCCTTATGGAACCGTCACAGCTGCCAACTCCTCCTTCCTGGTAATGCATGTTCCCATCACTGTGAGCATATGGGGAAAAGTCTCCAGGTTACCCTCTTCCTCAAGCGGGCATGTAGATCAAGCTGCTGTAACTTGTGGGGAGGAGTTTTCTCCTTTGGTGAACTTGGACTTTTTTGTTTTTAAATGAGTAACTAAACCTCAGAAGCTTTGGTCTGTCTTAACCTGTTTGCTTTCTGTCGCTGCCTCATGAGGATTCATCATACATTTCTGATGAATCAGTTTTCACAAGACAATCTTTTTTTTTAATCATAAAGTGATTTGAGTTGGAAGAGACCTTAAAGCTCATCCGGTTCCAGCACCCTGCCACAGGCAGGGACACCTTCCCCTAGACCAGGAAGCTCCAAGCCCTGTCCAGCCTGGCCTTGAGCACTGCCAGGGATGGGGCAGCCACAGCTTCTCTGGGCGCCCTGTGCCAGGGCCTCACCACCCTCACAGGGAAGAACTTCCTCCTCAGATCTCATCTAAATCTCCCCTCTGTCAGGTTAAAGCCATTCCCCTTTGCCCTATCCTTACAGGTGCTTATGAAAAGTCCCCCTCCATGTTTCTTGTCAGCCAGTTTAGGCACTGGAAGCTGCTCTAAGATCTCCTCAGATCCTTCTCCATTATGATGCACTCTCTTCCACATATGCTTCTTTTTCTCTCCTTAGCATTTTTAAAGGAAGGTTTTTTTAGATGCTGAAGTCTAAAGTAGTTGTGACAGACAGGTGAGGTGTCTCTGAGCTCCAGTTCCTGAGACTTGGCAGAAGGTGTTTGCCACTGAAAGTCTCCAGCTGAGGTATTGAGGTGGTTGCGTTTTTCCTGCATGCAGCCTTGTCAGATTTCTATGTGTTTAAAAGGCTGTTCCACAGTTTCTGATCAACACTTAAAAAGAAGAAAGTAACTACTGCTGGGGCCCTTTCAACAGCAATGCTATTTATTCCTTAGTGGTTCTGGAGACTTGCATAAGCCTGGTGAGGCTGCAACCTTGGTGTAGGAACAGCTGAAATGCTGTTGGTGTGCTCTTGCTGCCAGTCTGTAGGCAGCTGAAATTGTTATCCCAGAAATTGATTTGGCCACTGTGATGTTCATTTTTTGCAACGTGGTGAGCCTGTGGCTTGTGTCATCCCAGAATTATACTCTGGGTTTGGGATGGAGCCAGGTGGACAGGTGGGTGAGGTAGCCAGCTTGTCCATAAGACTGGCAAGGGCTTCTAGGCACCTCTGCGTGGGTTTTGACTGTAAGGAAGTGCCTCAGCAATGTGTGTGCTAATGTTGTTTCCATCCACACACCCATCTATCAGCTCAGTCATGCGGACATAGGGGGATGTCCTGGAAGCCCTGGTAAGATCAGGTCCTGTCCTGCCAGCTACTCTGCAGGAGGGATGTTAGGCTCCCTTTGGGCGCAGAGTGTGCTTATTCTTCAGGCAGAGACGTCACTCTTGTCTGCCTCTTTCAGACGGATGGTGCTTCAGCAGTTCTGCTCATGTCTGAGGAGAAGGCTCTGGCACTGGGCTACAAACCGAAGGCCTACCTAAGGTAAAAAAGGGCCTGCTCTGCATGGCCTCTGACGTCGCTCTCACTTCTGTCTCCTCCTCTTTCTATTACTAATGGCATTTCTCCTGTGTAGGGACTTCGTGTATGTGTCACAAGATCCAAAGGACCAGCTGCTACTGGGGTAGGTGCCCATGCTCAAAGGCCCTAACAGTCTGTACTAGCCCAGCAGCCTTGGCTTGTCAATATGTGTGTTTCTTTTGTGAAGTGTCTCATGAGATGTTAATGTTCAGGTGCTCTCGCAGAGGAGCCAGAGCTGGTGTGCTATGTGTGACTTGGGAGGGGGAGGTAGCAAATGTGGGAGAGCATCTGTGGCAGACATCCACACCCTGGTGTGCTGGGAGGCATCTCAGTGTGGTGTTACTAGCAGTGGTTACTTGGGGTTGTGTTTTGGTTAGACAAGCAGAGAGTTGTACCATGGATCTAGGGAATGTAATGTGGGTTGCTGTGGAAAAAGGATGCGATGATGTGATAAAATATATTCATGTAAGACTTCTGTTTCTTAACCCCTCTTCAGTCCAACCTACGCTACTCCCAAAGTGCTGGAGAAGGCGGGTCTGACCATGGCTGATATTGATGTGTTTGAATTCCATGAAGCTTTTGCTGTAAGTACTAAGCACTAGAGCACTACCCATCCGATCACTGCTCGGGTCGAGCTGGGTATCGGTCAGTGGGTGCTGAGCAGTTGTATTCTCTTCCCTTGTTATTTCCCTTATCATTGTTATTGGTGGTAGCAGTAGTGGTTTGTGTTATACCTTGGTTACTAAACTGTTCTTGTCTCAACCTGTGGGAGTTACATTCTTTCGATTCTCCTCCCCATCCCTCCGGGAGCAGAGGGAAGGAGGAGAGGGGTGAGCGAGTGGCTGCGTAGTTCTGCTTTCGTGTTGGTGAAAGCTCTTGATAAGACCTTCACTAAACATACATAGGTGTAATTGTACATTCATGTCTAAAGAGAAGTGCTGTATATATTTTAAATATATAACATTCTATGTGGACACAATCCATGCTAAGAGTGGCTTTTGTTGTTTGAAGTCACCAAAGGAATACAGATTCTTCTAAAATAATATATAAACAAAAATAGTTGTACTTCCCCAGGACCCTTGGATGAAAGAAACCACATTACCTGCTAATTGGATTGGGAATCTGTGTTAGCATGGTGAGGTGGCTCATTTACTGGATGGTGTCTTTCTCTAGCGAAGGCTGAGCTGACATTAACAGGCTGAGCCTGTATTTGGCTGTTAGTTTAGTGGTTGTAGCAAGTCCTGGGATATCTCCCACTTGGTAGTACTGTCCATAGGTTTTCTTCAGAGCCTGCCTGTTCTTGTTACTGTCATGCTCCCTCTCTTTCAGGGGCAGATTCTGGCTAACCTGAAGGCTATGGATTCAGACTGGTTTGCACAAAACTACATGGGCAGGAAGTCGAAGGTAAGATACAATCGGGACACTTCTATCTTCAGTTTAGTTTAACTTGAGGATTTATTGAGTCCCTTGTTGCGGCAGGGTGTGTGGTGCTGCAAAGCACGTCTTTTGTTGTGTCCCCTCTGGGTTAGCAAATCTCAATGTGAGCAGTTTCTCTGGGAGTGATGGCATTCCCATGGTCAGCAGGAGATGGAGGTCTAAAGTCATAATAGAAATTATTGGAGATGGGAGTTAAAGACAGTGGGAGAGAGCCAGTCCTCCTGCATGCTTTCTGAGAGTCTGGAGTATCCCTGCTGGGCCACAGGTGAGGTGGCAAAGCCTTTAGCACAGTTTTGTCCTGTCTTCAGGCACCTGTACATGACAATGGACACTTTGTAGGGCAGCATGGGCTGTCGGAGGTTTAGTGGTGTCAGGAGTAGGTCAAGCAGCCTCCATGCAGGCAGGTGATGATGTGTGTCCCTCCATGTCCTCACAGGTTGGAGCCCCTCCTCTGGAGAAGTTCAATACCTGGGGTGGTTCCCTCTCACTGGGCCATCCTTTTGCTGCCACTGGCTGCCGGCTGGTCATTACTGCTGCTCACAGGTTGAAGAAGGAGGGAGGACAGTACGGCCTGGTTGCTGCCTGTGCAGCAGGAGGGCAGGTAATGACGCTTTGGGGTCAGGCACTGTTCCCTCTGGAGAGCTAGCCACATTTCTGATCCTGGTAGTGCTGCGAAATCCTGTCTTGGCACACCAGGTGGCACTGGGTGTCCCTGACATGCTCTGGCTCTGTTCAGTGGGCTGCCTCTGCCTCATTCCTCTTTAGAGACTCTCCAGCCCAGCTCAGAATCATCAGTTGGGGTTTGTGAATGTCATCTCACCTTGGGAAGAAAGAACTTAACTAGAAAAATGGGGGTGAGACTCTACCTACAGCTTCTGGGCCTTTGGATGGGAGCTTGGTGCAGCCTGCAGTGACTGGTGGCACTTCCACAGGGACCTGGCATAGCTGGTGCTCTGTATCCCGAGGGTGCTGGCGTTCCTAGCCTGGTGCTTGGGACAGCCTGATGCATTGGCTGGGGGATACTCCAGTTCCTTGCCTAGAGCAGCTTTTCTGTCCCAAAGCCATGAAACTGCTGTTGGCAGAATCCTCTGAGTGAGCCAGTGCTGGATTTTCATCTCCCTTTCTATGTTAAGGTGTTCAGGAGATGGCATCTCCCATCGTGAGCACGTCTGTGATGGTTAGTCTTTTCTGTGACCATTCCCTCTCTTTCTCTCTCCTTCCAGGGCCACGCGATATTAGTGGAGCTTTACCCTCAGTAGTGGGACAAGGGGCTGCTGAGTGGGTATTCATCCATCCTGTGCCTGGCAATGCCATTTCAATGCACTAATAAAACATCCTACAATCCTTCTCAGAAAGGGTTTTTGGTGGCCTTTATAAATAAATCCCTTCTAGCTATTCAGCTGGTAATTTTCAACTAATGAATTACCTCTAAGAAATATTTCACTTCCAGGAGAGTAAAAGTCAAGGTAGCATTTAGCCTCTTGTGGCTCATTGTAACCTCTGTGATTCCTAATGCAACTCTTCAGTAAGCAGGATTTCTCCCTCCATGAAGAAGAGGGACAATTCCAAAGCCATGTATGGAGAATTAAATTTGAAAATAAGGAGAATGGAAGGTACTGGAGGTCGGTTGGCTGTTTTCAGGAATGGGTTCAGGCTGAGTTGGCTGACCTGGTTTTGAAGGAGGAGGTTTGCTGCATGATATCCAGACAGCATTGGTATTAGCAAATCGCTTCTGAACAAATGAGTGTCACTGATGGATGTTAACCACAATAAATCAGGAAATAAAATAGTCTGGCTTTTTAGCTTCCTTCCCTCACCTGACACAGGTTGGGGATTTTTGTGGGGGATGTGCTCTGAGGTGACCCCTTTCTGAAATGAGAAATGGCAGCTCTGAACTCTGACCCAGTGAATCATAAGAAGAGATGCTTTTGAGGGTGTTTTGGTGACTTGCTTCTCATGGCACCTTGATCTCACCCTGCCAGCATCTGACATGGTTGCGATTCAGCAGTGGGGGAGGCACACCTGAGATAAGGGACAGGCGTAACAGTGGGTGGTTCTGGCTTCTTCCTGGTTGGAAATCTCATGCTGCAGTGGGAATCCTGTAGTGGGAGGTGGCTGTGGGAGCTGTGTGGATGGTGGGTAAAGGAGGCAATCAGGAACTGCCTGGTTGAGGAGTGAAGGGGCCTGTTCCCTTCTGTGTGTCCTTAAAGATAACCCCATGTTATGCTGATGTGGACACCAGCCGATCTGCAGCAGTGTGTGCATGGGGGGTGACTGCCCTACTACCAATCTGGGGGGCTGCTGTGGCTGTGCTGGGGAAGAGCTGTAGATGGTGTTGGTTCAGGGAGCCAAGGCTTGTGTGCTGCTGGGGCTGGGAGGTGAGCTGATACGCTGTGAAATGTTTCCACATCTCAGGTGAGTGTGTGTTGCTGTGTCCTGGGGCAGCCCAAGCAGCTCTGTGGCCCAGTTTGGCTGTTGCCTGCTCCATAGTGGCTCATTTCCGTAGTTCTCTTGGAGGATTTTAATCCACCTCTGGGGCTGTGCTGTGGCCTGTCGCAGGCGGTGGCTGAGTTCCTGCATGTTCAGTGGGGCAGGGCTGCTGGCCTTCAGGCTGTGACTCATCCTGGAGGTTCATCCTGCTCCTCCGCCTGCTCTCCCAGTGTCTCTCCTGCCTGCTCACTGCGCACCAGGACCCTCGCTGCTGCCACCATCCTCATCATAGGCAAAGCCGCTGTGGTGTGTCCGTCCCATCTGTGCAGAGAAGGTGCTGGGGCAAACGGGGTGGGTTGGCTGCAGAGAGCTGGGAGAGGGGACACAGAGAACACCTTTACAGAGCTGCTTCTCTGGCCCTTGGTATGGATGGAGCCCAGCTCTGCTCTTCTCCAAACAGATGGGGGTCTGACCCTCTGTTCGTGTGTTGGGGCACCCCTCGCAGCCCAGGAGTGCTGCATGCCAGGCAGAGCTGGGCTGCTGGGGCATGCATAGGGCTGTGCCTGCTGAAGCAGGGCCAGGGCAAAGGTTTCTTTCGCTCTCTGTGTGTTTGGTGCTGACCTGGCATGGAGGTGCGAGGTGGAAGGTGGTGAGGAGGAAGGGGTGAGGAAGGGGTTCTGGCTGGGCTGGGGAAGCTGTGCCGTGCTGGTGTGCCCCCCTTGGGCTCACAATGTGGGTGGAATGGGCGAGCCAGGGCTGATTTCTCCTTCTGGGTGTGCCGGGCTCTGCATGCCCATGTGTTGGGATGGGCTGTGGGGATTTGCCAGGGTCCCTCACTGGCACCCTGGTGAGCGGCCCCATTCTGCTGGGGGGCATGGAGCAGGTGGCATGGCAGAGGGTGGTCACACTTACCTGCATGCCTCTGGTGGATGCCGCACCACCTGTAGTGGTGGGCAGGGACCATGGGATAGGGTGCTTTGCCATGGTGGGGCACTGGGGTGGGTATTTGGCTGGCAGGATTTGGGAAGCAAGTCACAGGCATCCTGTCTGACAAAGCCCTGTTTGCAGGGAGCCTGAGCTGCCCCCGTGCCCTTCCTGCTACCCTGCATGGACACTGGGGTGCAGGATGGGGCTGAGGCATCACTGGAGGGATGCCCAATGGCTGAGGTGAGCATGGGCAGGGGCTTGGGGGGCAGGAGACACCTCAAAGATACCTGTGGCTGGGGGATGGGGTACCCCCACAGTGGAGGATGGGGATGCAGGTGCAGCCATCAGCATCAATGCAGGGATGGGACTGAGGGTTACATTCAGAGTGGGTAGAGGGGACTGTGGTATGAAACCATGTGGAGAAGCTTTTGACAAGGGTCCATAGGGACAGGACACAGGGAATGACCTTAAACTGACAGAGGGGAGATTGAGATGAGCTCTCAGACAGAAATTCTTCCCTATAAGAGTGGTGAAGCCCTGGCCCAGGTTGCCCCGAGAAGCTGTGGCTGCCCCATCCCTGGCAGTATTCAAGGCCAGGTTGTATGTGGCTTGGAGCAACCTGGTCTAGTGGAAGGTGTTCCTGCCTGTGGCAGGGGGTTGGAACTGGATGAGCTTTAAGCTCCCTTCCAACCCAAACCATTCTGTGATTATACGGAGGAGGGAGGTTGGCCGTGTAGTTCCCATGGGGAAGAGGCCAGAGGACGAGGGACCATCCCAGCTCACCCTGTCCTCCCACTGCAGGAGTCGGAGGAGAGGCAGCGCCCGGTGTCGCAGTGGACGGTAGCAGAGGCGGGTGCCTGGCTGGCTGCGCGCAGCGGGGCCGGGGACCTGGTGCAGCTGGCACAGGAACACGACGTCTCGGGCCGGGTCCTGCTGCGGCTGACGGAGGGGACCCTGCGGCGCATGGGGGTGACCCCACGGAGCCGGCGCCGGGAGCTGCTGCGGGAGCTGCTGCAACTGCGGCTGCAGCAGGAGCTCGAGGAGCTGCTGAGCATCGTTGGCCGTGAGCATCCCCACGCCAGATGTGGGTTGGGGGGGTCACTGGTTCCCTGAGTGGATGGTGGTCATTGTCACCTCTCCTCAGAGTGAAGATAATGTCACCGCGGATGTCCTGGGGACTTCAGGAGGAGAGGTGATGCCATGGGAGGACAAAGCAGCAGCTGGGACTGAGCGCTTGATGCAGGAGCAGTGCTGGGGGGAGCCTTGAGGTGACTGTGTCCTCCCTGGAGAAGGCCAAAGCTGGCTGGAAGAGGTGGCCACTGGGCCGCAGGTGGCACAAGTTGAAGGATGGCTGCCGGCTCCCATGGGGTTCTATCGGCTCTGGCACCCTACCAGCCCCCCCTGGATCCTGCTGCAACCGTGAGGCAGCCCGGCCCCAGGAGTGACCCTCCAGTCTGTGTCTGTCTGTGGCATAGAACATAGGGGGACAAGTTTCCAAGTGGCTGTGTAGGGGAAACCTGTCTCCTCGGTGCCCTGGGGCTGGCAGGAGCAGGACAGCAGAGCCCAGCACAGAGCTGGTCTCAGTAAACGCTGTCCTGGTAAGTACAGAGGCGTCCCCACTCTGGGGACCTAGAAAAGGGCTGAAAGCCCAAACCCAGCCTGCCATAGCCCAGGACAGGGAGTCTGCAGCCTCCTCTGCCCTGGTATTTTCCTGACCCTAAACTTCTGCACTGGCCGTGAGCTGCAGGGCAGGATCCATCCCCAGGACCTGATTCTCCAGGGAAGAAGAGGGTGGGGGGCAAGCACTCCTTCCTCCCACACTACCCTGCTGTGGTCTCCCAAGTCTCATGTGGTCCACGGGTCTGGCTTCATCCTGTGGACTTCCGTGGTCTGGCACCCTGGATCCTGGCACTATCTATGCCTGCTTCCTGTGCTGGAAAACGCGATGGGAGCTGAGCGAGCAGCCCTGTTGAGCAGAGGGACAAGGCACAGTTTGCTCTCTGCTTATTCTAGTGCAGATCCTGGCCAGATGGAAAGTTTATCTTTGTTTTTCACCCTGGCTTTTGAAATGGGCATCATTTCCCAGAAATAAAACCCTTACCTGAAAAGGGCTCAGACAGCCCACAAAACTGAATTGGCTACTCAGGCTCATATAGTTTTACACAAAAAGCCTCACTTTTCTCTTTCTAGGTGAAGACTTTATCCTCCAAACCTCTCTTGAAGATGGAGGATGCCAAGAGGTGCTGCTTTGGCAGGTCTTCCTGCAGGAACCAGTTACGGGGGGCTTCCAGTGCTCCTGTACCAGTGCCAGTGGGGCTGGAGCATATCCCACCGGGCAGCCAGGGGGATACAGAAAAGCACAGGCTGCTACCAGGGCCTGACCCATGCTCGGATGAGCCTGGAGCAAGAGACCTCTTGCCTTAGGCAGCCCATAGGAGGGGTCCCACAGGGGCAGAGGAACCCCCTTCTGCTGCAGACACCTCACCCACAGGAGCCCATTGGCTCCTGCCAAAGGCTGTGGTGCAAAACCAGCACAAAACACATGGAGTGGAGGGGATGCTGGTTAGTTGGGATCTTGGAATGATTTGGGTTGGAAGCTCATCTAAAAGCTCATCCAGTTCCAGCCCCCTGCCACAGGCAGGGACACCTTCCACTAGAGCAGGTTGCTCCAAGTCCTGTCCAACCTGGCCTTCAACACTGCAACAGATGGGGCAGCCACAGCTTCTCTGGGCACCCTGTGCCAGGGCCTCACCACCCTCACAGGGAACAACTTCTGCCTAAGAGCTCANCCTGTCCAACCTGGCCTTCAACACTGCAACAGATGGGGCAGCCACAGCTTCTCTGGGCACCCTGTGCCAGGGCCTCACCACCCTCACAGGGAACAACTTCTGCCTAAGAGCTCATCTCAGTCTCCCCTCTGTCAGGTTAAAGCCATTCCCCCTTGTCCTGTCCTTGCAGGCCTTTGTCAAAAGCCCCTCTCCAGCTTTCTTGTCAGCCCCTTTTAGGCACTGGAAGGTGCTCTAGGATCAAATTGCTCACATTCAACTCCTCCGGACTGTTCTCGCTCCAGCATCCACCCATCCTGTTTTGAGTTTTGAGCTACATCCCAGGCAGCATCTGCCAAGTTTCACTTTTGCACTCTTGTGGAAATGGCCTGATTTCTAGTAAATGGGGGTGCTTCTTGCTATCTCTGTTATAAAAAAGAAGGAAACCATGTGATGAACTTGGGCTATATAAAGGGAGGACCTTGGACAGGCTTCTCCAGCCTGGGAGCTGCTGAGCATCGGAGGCAGATGGTAGGACCTTGATGGTTAAGCTTTGTGGAGGGGTGGTGGGGTGAGAGGTGGTGAGGGATCAGCATAAAGTAGGGATCTTGTCTGTCTTCTGCTTCATATTTCATGGGGTTTACCATCTCCTGAGAGATACCAGGGAAAGAAAAAAGGGGCTTTAGGGTGAATGGTCCCTGCTCCAGTCCCGGGATGCAGGAAACAGCCTTTGCTTGCTGGCTTGTTTGAAGAAGCTCAGGGGATCCATGTGGGCTGCGGCAGTTGAACTGGGAGGGCAGGGAGGAGGCGGG
>NDXB01000326.1:13372-44140 GCA_002631895.1 Agapornis roseicollis
TTTTTTTTTTTTTTAAGCAAAACTTTTAGAAAATCCCCTTCCTTTTTTTATTTTTTTTTTTTTTTTTTTTTTAATGAAACATTTGTTTTCAGACAGAAATGCCTTTTCAGCCAAACAGCCAAAAACATAGCCTTCTTTTAAAGGAAATTTTATCTCTCAGGCAGAGCTTGAAAATAGAAAAATGTTTCTACAAATGTTTTCATAGAAAAAATGTCCTCATGAGTCCTACTGCTGATGGTTTCAGTGGGTTTATCTCTTAATTCTGTTTCAGGCAATATTCTCCTTAACTTTACTCCTGAGTAAAGCTTCAGGATTTGGCTTTAAAAGCTTCATTTTGGCCCTGCCACAAGGAGTATGCAGAGATTGTTTTGCTCACACACACGCATTCTTTTCACACTTTGAAAGACTAATTTTTCAAATTACTATCTCCCCCTCCCCCAATATCTACAAGTATTTATAGCCTGAAAAATAATAGTCAGTTTTAATATAATCTCGTGAATGGGGGAGAAAAAATATACTGTTTCCATCTGTCAATTAAAATGTTTACTTGAAGTGAACAGTTGCCTTATAGGTAATTCTCCTTAATCTCATTTCTGAAATAAAGCCAAATATATTTGCCTCCCTATAGTAAAAAAAGTCCACGCTGTACAGCTACCTACATAAAATTATATAAGTAGTTATTTGGTAAAGGTGGTTTCATTTAACACTACCCTTATCATATATTTATTTTAAAGTTCCCTATGTGTGCTTTGTAAAGGTCAACTGATTCATTGTTTAAAGATCTTTATCTTTTTAGCAATTATTTGCTAAGACATTATTTCACTTAGTGTTCCACATTTTCTCAAACTACCTTACAACAAAAAGTCTTCCTTTAATCATTCCAGACATTTTAGCGGCAATCATTTATGTATGTATGTATGTATGTTAGCAATTAAGGATACCTTTAATATTAACCTAATCAAGCTCTAGTCTGTGGTTAAGTAATCATGACTTTTGCTTCAGTGAGATGTTACCTTTTATATATTTTATTTAACATATACATACATACATAAAATGAAGTCTAATACAGGGCAGTATAATAAAGGTTTCACTGGTTGTATTTTTCCTTGTTTTCTTAAATGTATTTTCAAACTGTGAAGAAACAACTACACTCAGAGTTTGTCTTCACTTGAGACTACATAAGCATGTATGTTGTTTATTGTCTTTAGCCTCCTTTTCACTAACACTTGTTTCAAATGTTAAATGAAATAATGTATTTTAGGAAGCTGTGATGACTGCACATGCCTTTCTGCAGGAGCAAAATTCCCTGAAATCTAGTTAGATCAACAAAATACAAGCATATCACCTCCACAACAGTGAGTGTCTGAACTGGGATATCAGAAAGAGTATTTAAATTGTCCCTGTCCCATGATGGGTCCCACAAAACATATCTGCAGAACCCTGCATGGGCTGGTGGGGAGAGCTTGTGCAACTGACCACCAGTGGGCCACTGCTGAGTACTGGAGGAAGGAAAACAGGAAGATCTGCAACATGGGGGATAATCTTACTGCTAGGGAAAAAATAACCTCTGAAAGTTATGGAGCTATGGGGAGTCAAGAACATAAAAACCATAGTTTCTGGTTTGCCTGACAGGCTGTATCACAGACATGTTTATTTGGGGTCCTAAGTGTATTTCACTTAGAAGACAAAGAGAAGATGGGTGTCGTAATGCAAAAATCCTGCAGGGGATTTTCAGTTTGTTCACATTTCACTGTGCTGCCTTCCTAGGATGACAGCAACCACTTTCAGTCACTGGATTCAGGGTTCAGAATATGAACTGATGGCCTTCCCAGATAAAAAAATCAGCTGTGAGAAGAACTGTTTACTGGCAAACACCACCACCACAATCAAAAATCTTCCTGCAGAAGGAAACGAGTCATTCCATGCAAGAAAAAACCCACTCATTTATTTCTTTCTTAAAACAATTAGAGAGCAGAGCAGGGAGTAGAGAGACACTTTCGAAGGACAGCACTATTTCATTATATAGACAACCATCTTGCTTTAATGAAATTTAGAAATTTCTGATATTGGATAGATAAATTAGGAAGATAAATTTCTGGTGAGAAGAGACAGGATCACAGAGAGTCTAATGATCGTGGCATGTATGTTTTATCTCTATGAACACAGATTTTAATATTCTGTGCTTTATTTCAGCACAAAATGAGGCTAGGTTACCTTTGCCTAGTAAGCATAATTGTCTTTTGTAAAAGAGAAAAATGCATAAATTCTGAGGGAAATGTAATATCTTTTGACATAGTTTTAGACCACCCACATGGCAAGATATGGAAGCCAATAATCTTAAACCAAAGTACATTTAAATCATAAAGCTTTTGCCTTTTTGCATGTCTTACATTTTCTAATAACACGATCTGGTTGTGAACTATTCAGAATTCTTGCACTCATTATTTTGTCTGGTCTATGATGCAGTTATTATTTTTTCTAATATAAAATCCATTTTTGGTAAAATTGCACAATCTAATGTATTGCAAAAACAATTTAGAAAAGAATATTGTCTGGTTATAGTGCTGCGTATCTTTTAGTACCTGATAAAAGGTCAGAACCTGCCCTGGTGAAAAAAAACTGATAAAAGGATGCAAGACTAGACATATTTTCTATCAGAATCTGTGTTTTTACTTCACCTAAAAATTAGAATTAATGTTGACCTGATCCTCACCATAGTTAGCACTGATTTTAGAGAATACTGCTGCATGAGAAGTCTCACAGCACTTCACAGCACTTAGTTTATGTTTGAGGGTTGAAAAGGGCATTAATCATCCACTTCCATTCACAGCTGGCCCCTAGCAAGGGATGGTGTTAGTAATGTGGGAGGTGAAGTCAAGACCAGTTTCCCTCAGACAAAGATCATCCTCAAACAAAACTCCCTCAAAGTGCTGGAAAAAGTTTCCCTGTGTAGAAATGAGCCTTTGACTCATTTCCCCTATAGCTAGGGGAAGCCATAAACAAAAAAACTTTATTTGAAATTTGAATTTTTTTTTTGCAAAATTGGACAGAAAACCTGTTTGACAAACATCTGCATTTATCCAAAAAATCTCTGAGTACGACTTCCTTAATTAGAGCCAAAATCAGATGTAGTAGCTCTTTCTGCGAGGAGCCCTGCTGGCTTCAGCAGAACCACTAATAGAAGAAGCAGTCAGAAGATCCATGCAGACATGGATTGTGAACCTTAGTGTTTTATTTCTCTGCATTAATTGCTTTCCCTGTATTGCCAATGGAATATTTACACCTTTTCTATCAGGTAACCATTAGGATTAAAGTTTCCTTTTCCCCTCTTTCGTTCTTGCTATGAGTAATACCAATAGAAGCAAAAATATTTCCAAGATAAAGTTCCAGGGCTGTACCTGAGGTTATTCTGGAAAATGTTTTTGCTTGCCAGAGCTGTGGCTTTGCATATGGTAAAGGAACCCTGTGCTCTCTGCACTTTCTCCAGTAACAATACTTTGATTCAGCCAGCCACCAGCTTGAGTTGAAAAGAGTGATTAAGCTTGGCTTAAGTTGTGAGAATCATATCAAATCTCCTTAAGTTTATTCCAAACAGTGGAATGAAAACATATCTTTTCCTTCAATAAAAAAAATTATGAGCTTTTTAAATGGAGCTTAAAACAAGTGGTCTGCATTAACTTTTAGATGTGACCTCCGGTATTGCTCTTTCTCCTTGTAAAGCCTGGGATTTGCAATTTATTTGGTTAAAAATTCAGTGCAAGCTTGAATGAAACAGATTCTCTAACATATTTTTGTACAACAAGAAAAAAAAAAAAAAACTACTAGTTAAGTGTGAAGCCAGGTAAAAGACAGGAAGGAAGGGAAGTATGAGGAGCAGCATCTGACCCAAGTGTTTTTCCCTTCTATTTACATTTATTATTTTAGCAAAAATTAGAGAACTACTCACAAATAAAGAAAAGAAATTGCTTGCTAGAGCAGCATGCCTGTCTGAGATGGGTACAATTCAGGTCCCTGTGACTCTTTGAGCAATGAAAATGAAAGTACAGGGCAAGTCCCCAGACCCTATTGGTGTTAGCAGGTACCTAAATCTAACCAGGGTTGAAACGCTTGGTCAGTGGCTTGAAGCCCCTTGCCTCTCCCTTGCTTTCAGAGAACAGAACAAATTGCCTCTACCCAGGTGTCCATGCCTGAAACACCACCCAGGGAGCCCAGCACTTTCTGGGGATGACAGCTTGCTGCTGAGAATGAGCAAGGACGATGGAATTCATTTTGCTGCTTCTGCAAGAGGGGAGGGAAGGAGACTGGGTGGCCAAGGATGAAGGTGGCTCTGCCATGCTCTCGATGCATTGGAGAGCCCAGACACAGGCTTTTCTAGGGCAGCCCCCCTCATGAGACAGCCTGCATGATCTCTAGTGAAAGAATTGTAAATGAGGCAAAATGTCTTGCTTAAGGCAGATATTTTAAAGTTGGTCTTCTACTCCCTTTGCTTCTGTCCCATCCACCCCTGTTATAAGGAAGAGATTGCTTTACTTTCTTTTACCCTTTGTTTATCTGGAGAATTGATTCATGGTATTCACAGAAAAATTACTAAATTGAAGAAACCTACATTTTGATGGGACAGTTCCCATTTTGTTGGTACTTATATTCTAATATTCCATAATTACACAAGCATTGTTTTGACCCTAGCAGTAAAGACAGAAACACTTTCCCTGTACTGAGAAAACCTAGCTCAGCTTAGCTCACCTCCATGTGATGGAAGGAATATCTCTTTGCAGCTTAGGAGACATACAGTGTTTGCAGAAATCCAGACAAGCCTGCAAAGCTCCTCAGCTTTAGCTCTGAACAGTTAAGCATTTTACCAGGGCTACTTGCATTAACCTGATAATGTGCTTAAATGCTTTGCTGTGCTGAGGCTTTTAGGTATATACATGTGTGTTCTTCCTCTGTAGAGCAACTCCATACCACTACTAAGGTTGGAATGTGTCCAGCCCTGGGACCCCCAACATAAGGACATGGACCTGGCACAGTGAGTCCAGAGGAGGCCATGTAGAGATGCTGCGAGGGCTGGAACACCTCTGCTCTGGGGACAGGCTGAGAGAGCTGGGCTGGGTCAGCCTGGGGAAGAGAAGGCTCCTTAAGAGGAGACCTTAGAGCAGCTCCTAAACGGAGCCTAAAGGGGCTAGAGAAGAAGATAACCTGATCTAAAACTTTCTAACATGCCTAAAGAAAGCTGGAGAGGGGCTTTGGACAAGGGCCTGTAGGGACAGAACAAGGGTGAATGGCTTTAGCATGGCAGAGGGGAGATTGCGATTAGCTCTCAGGCAGTTCTTCCCTGTGAGGGTGGTGAGGCCCTGGCACAGGTTGCCCAGAGAAGCTGTGGCTGCCCCATCCCTGGCAGTGTTCAAGGCCAGGTTGGATGGGACTTGGCACAACCGGGTCTATTGAAGGATGTCCCTGCCCGTGACAGAGGGTTGGAACTAGATGAGTCCTTCAATGTCCTTTCCAACCAAAACCATTCTAGGATTCTATGTTACCATTAAAACACTGCCAACAGAAAACTGCTGTAGACTACATCAATTCCACAGCCACAGAAGAGCTTCATGGCTTTATCCTTTGGTGCCTTTTACACATGCTTTGCCTTTGCCCCTGACATGCAGGAGCATCAGTGTGAAGGACCCAAAAGCAGTTCTGTTTTTCACACCCCTCATGTCCATGCACAGTTGCCCATGCATAAGGAGTCCAACATACCTATAAGATGCAGCAAGCCATAGGGAGAAGTGATGACATTGACACCATGGACCATACACCACAGGTTTGCTGGGAGGATCAGGGGGAAAATCTTCCCTGGTTATACCCTGCTTGAGTTTGTGCTTTTTATTACCAAAACACGAGGCTTTGTGTCTAAAAATCTGCAGCGATACTATTTCTGATCTATGGAGAGACTAAAGGCTGCTTCAGACTCTGATCAAGTCACAGGAAAGAAGTCTCTTTAATTTCGATCTACATGAAAATTTGCTCATAGGAGTTTTGCTAATATAAAATGAGCATAATTCTCTCAGGTCCCAGGGAATGTACCTGTCTGCAAAGTAATAGCTAATGGTAGAGCTTTTAAAGTTGAAAACATCTTACCTGATTTCAGTATTTAAGGGTCTGCATCCCAAAGGAGACAAATCCCCAGGTGCAAGAAGTTGATCTGCCGTATAAGCAGCTCTTCAGAGTTTAACAAAGAGCAATTTGCATCTTTTCAATCAAACATTCTCCCTCCCCCTGGTCCATGGTGTGAGGCCACAGAGACTGTTCATAAATACAAAATCCCCTTTCCCAACTTTTGTCTACTGCTGTTTTAAACAACAAGAGTAAAAGCATTGCATTTGTGTGCATTCCCATGGGCTCACAGGGATTTAAAGCATTTCACCAGTGCACTGTAGTTTTTACCAATTACTTTATATTTTTAAGGTGGGACAAAGCAATGCTGGAAATGGTGAGGGTTTAGGGTACAGTTCTGTTGAAAAAAGATTTTAATATGGTAAAATCAATCTAAAATCTGTACTAGGCAGAGAAGTGGCAGGGGATAACATGAGCAAAGGGAATAAAAAGAGCTCTGAAAAGCACATACCAGTTGCTAATACTTAATCTCTTTAAATAATGAATTAGCTGCTCATATCTACTGTCGCTGCTAAGAGAAAGCACTTTCTTTGTGAAGTGAAGTAAAGCTTGAATACCCATGAATTATTCAATATAAAGTGTGCCAGTTAAAATGCCTTGATATTGGAAGTCAAGTGTAAGATTATCTTTTGTCTGTCAGAAAGCATCTCTCCCATGTTACTGAGAATCGAAGGGGTGGAAAAAGGGGCCAACCAGCACTCAAGCACATCAAGAAAAATGAGGGAGGTGTTGTAGTAACACAGAGAACAATTTCCACATATGGGTGAGCTTCAGTCATATGCAGGAATTATTCTGTTGGGCTTTATTCTGTTTACTGTTTCTGTTCTTTGCCTTTGAGCGCTCCATCATCTGTGACTCCAAGGGAATCACTCATGATGCAGTGATGCTGCTCCAAGTTTTCTTTCAGCAGAGATGGTATCAAGTATTGATCTGTCAGCCTTTGCTGACATAGAGAAATATGTTTCCTTACTCAGGTTCCTAACAACTTCCAGAGCCAAATAATGACCTTTATACTGTATCAAAATGTGTAATCTAGAAGAATGCACCTAGCAGGAGAGTCTGGCACAGAAAATTACTGCTTCTTGAGAAGGTTTAGGTCATCTAGCCCTGGGGTATGACATGGCTATGTCATACCATCATATGGGGTATGATGGCTGGGTAATCAGCCGTTTTCTTTCATCCTATTTTTTCCTGTGTTTCCTCTTCAAATAGTTCACATTGTTGGCAACACCTCCAGATTTCTTAAAGTTTTATTTTATTTTATTCATTTTATTTTATTTTATTATTTTTATTTTATTAATTTTATTTTATTTTCTATCTGCATTTTGAATAGCTTTTTTTTTTTTTTCTTTTTTTTTTATTTTTTTTTTTTTTTTTATTTATTTTTTTTTTTTTTTTTATTTATTTTTTTTTTTTTTTTTATTTATTTTTTTTTTTTTTTTTATTTATTTTTTTTTTTTTTTTTATTTATTTTTTTTTTTTTTTTTATTTATTTTTTTTTTTTTTTTTGTTTTTTTAATAGCTTTTTTTTTTTTTGCCTTTTTTTTAACAATTGTACTTGAGTTCAAAATATCATAAAGACTTGAAGCTGCAGAAAAAAACAGGCTGCTGTTTTGGCAGAATAATTTTTTTTTTTTTCAATTCTTCTTTCCTGTTCTTCCCCCTCACATTATCCTAACACTCGGAATCTCTCCACCTCACTAATGCCTTCTTTGTGCTTTTTGATTTTAAGGGTACATGCTTTGTGTCTGATGATTTTTCAGGAACATTAACAGCTAATCCAGAGATGTTAACAAAGATACTAGTTAACAAACTGAACAATCTAAGATTATCACTTTAAAATGCCTAGTTTAAGCATCCTTACTCTTCTCTCCATGAACTACAGCCAGAATCTGGCAGCTCTGAACAGAGGTTAACCTGGATAGGTTGTCGTGATGCTGAACTTGGATACTATCATATATATGAATACCATACTGAGCATTATCTATAAGTGGCTTGAGCACTGAACACCAAGTTAAGATGATTTAATCATTTCTGGAATAATTTAATTACCCTTATTGTCTGTGATCCAATTTTTATTGATATTGACACAAAAACTTATCCAGGCTTAAGACCTCCCAGAAATCCAGCCTTGGACTTTGAGGAGAAAAGGAGAATTAAAAACCTGTCTTGTGTCTCTGGATCATTGTTCAGATTCTGCAGAGGACTATGCTAGTACTGACAAAGATGATGTCTGAGGACCATCACTTACCTAAACATCACCTAAATAAAAATAAGGTGAAGCAGAGCACTGAAAAGTATCCCAGATTCTAACAAATGTTATTGAAGGGACTATACCTTGAATAGACTTAGTGAAAATGAAAAGATAGAAGAGATAACACAGACTTTTGGAGAACAATCTCAAACTGTTTTTTCCTTGAATTTAAAAAAGATTCTTAGCACTATTGATCAGTCTGTGTTTACACAAATTCCTCAATACATAGGAATTATTTACTTCCTTGTCTTTTAATATGGTAACGCAGACCCACCCATCCCAAATCTCTTCCATTTATTTTCCTGTTTCTGTTGAAATGCAAAGAGCCAAATTCTTTAGCCAGATGAGCTCAGGTCAACTGTGCTGTCCATGTGTTAATGAAAAGACCTTATACTTTCAAGTATTTATTATTTCTATTTCCTCACCCACAGTCAGGTGCTGTTTCTTTTTTATTTTTTTTTTTTTAATGAGAAATTACTCAAATTTAGAAAAGGTAAACTAGTTCTCTTTTATTCAGCCTCAAGTGTACCCAAGTGAAAATAAAATCTGACTCAGATGTGAGCTGAAAGGGTAAAAAAGAAACAAAATTACATTCTAGAACTTTTTGCCTGGACAAAGACAGTTGCATGTTTACATGGTTAGAAAGTATTTTGAGCCCAATTTTTTTCTCAATGCATCAATATAAAACTAATACAAAGATTCTTGCCTTAGCAAGAAGAATCAGAATTGGAGAAAATTGCACTAATTCCCTTGTTCTGAAGGGAAATAGTTGTGTGATCTGTTTTAAAATATGGCTTGCAATGTCTTGAAATTCAAGAGATTAAGAATATACAACATGTTGCATGACAAATCAAGGCACAGTCTTTAGAGTCATTTAAGATTGATGTTTAGCAACAAATGAAAACCATTTACCATTCTCCCCAGAGAAATTTTGGAATGAAAGATTAATTATCCATATTATTGTGAAAGCTAGATCCAGAAAAACACTCTTGGTTTACATCTTTTGTTCCAGAAATTAATTTAAATGTCTTGAAAAGATTGCTTAGAATTTATATGGTGCCTTTCCTCATTAAAATCCATGGATATAAATTTCACAGCATTTAAAAGTACACAGATTTTAGCAGGGAAAAATTAGAGGCCTGTGGCCTTTTAAATGTCAAGGACTAGATTATGGTCTCAGTTGTATGTATCTAATTCTCTCTGAAATGAATAGAAGTTCCACATATACACTGTCTTCATAATCAGAAACAATTGTTTTTCTGTTTGCATGATTTGGGCTGGATGAATGGGAAACATTAGGAAAACAGGCATCATAAGGCAATATCTTTGGTTCTCTAAGTTTGCAACACACCTTATCTGATTTCCATACTTTTATAATGAGAGAAACCTCCATCATTTTATATAATTCACCAGTCTTCAGTAACATCTTTTATTTTTCTTGCTGAATAACAGTTTTTCCTTAGCTAACTAAAGTGAATGTGGTTTTGTGCCTTTGAAACTAAAAAAAGGGAGGATATGCCTGTATCAGTCCATTGAGTCTATTACCAGGCTGTTTGGGAAAAAGGTATGGTCCATTTTGGGTGTGTGACATGTCTGAAATTTCCCCCTATAGGGCCCTCAACCTGCATTACAGTTTTTGCCTCTGAGAAGTCCAGGTTCTATTTGTGGTATGGGGTTTCTTGTTTTGGGGTTGGGGTTGTTGGGTTTCTTTTTTTAATTATTTTTTTAGAAACCCACAACTGTTCCTGACTATTTACACACTGTGCAATATGTACGTCTATAAGAACAACCTACTTCTTGAAGAATAATGCCAGATGTCCTGTGCTCAAAAATACCTACACTAATGCTACAACTACCACTGTCACTGTTTGTTTATGTAGTAATCAGCTGTCACACTGCTTTTTTATATCAGTGCTTGTATTGTTTTGGAATGAAGTTTAGAAGACAGAGAGGAAAGCACTCAATTTAATAAGGCCTTGGGCATTTTTGTAGAAAACAGTGTTCAAAGATCTAAAGGACTTAGATCTCTGCAGTACCTCCTGAGGAGGCCAGTAACACTTCTAAGATGCTGTAGGAACACTTAAGGACCTTATTTCACAATGGAAATTTGAAACCTTTTTTCATAGGCAGGGACAAAGGTTTGATTTCTATTTTTTTCCCACTTTTTCATGGCAAGCAAAACTTAGTTAATTGCACATCTATTTCTGGACATTCAAGACTTGTTCATATCCGTTTATTAGCCAAACTTCTCTGATGAGTGACCTGACTGACCCATCTCTATCAACACCTAGAGTTCTAAACTGAACACTTAGAAAAAATCGTTCAACAAAAAAGTTTATTTGGGGGGTTGGAATGGGTCCACAAGAAGATATAATGGGCTAATAAATGTTTTATTTGGAGGAGTACAACAATGGACAAAAAGGTTATGTTGCCCTTCTCTGAAAAGAATCACTTGAACTTCTTAAACCAGATCCTCTCCTTAAAATATCTCTTAGATGTAAAAATCTCAAGAATTAGATGATAATCTTGAGGGCTTCTTGTGCTGGCATGGAAACTCATTGTATTGACTGTTGATTAAAAAAATGTTCCTAATCTTTAAAAAAATGTTTAGCTCTCACAGTTAAAGTGGTATCTGCCATACATGCTGGTCTTAATCTGCAGTCAACACCCAAATAAATGACTATATATGTAAATCCTGTTCACCTTTAGGAAAATTCTTACTTTGTTAACATACAAGATACTACTGCTCTCTTTTTCATTAGTCTATAACATATCTAAAATGGTCCCATGTAAATCTGATTTGTTGTAAGTATAGCAGGTTAGACTTTTTACCCCATTCAGCAGAGACAGTGATATGAAAAAGAGAGGTGGAAAAGTGACCTGCATTTAGAAAACTAGCTTTCAGATTCAGACAGAGCAGAAAAATGTTGCACAAATAGTGCTGACTCTTATCTATACCAGAGTAACTGTGTTGCTTTCAGAGGAGCTTGATTTGTTATTTTGAGAGGATCATATTATGAGCTGACCCAAACAGATGACAATTGCCCTCATTCTTCCTCCCTCACTTCCTCTCTTCCTATCTTTCTTTACATCTTTTTATCTCTACCTTCTCCCTTTCTTATATCTTTAAAAGGCAACATATTAAACCAGTAAAGCAAGGAGGAAACAGTAAATGTGCCCACTCCATACAGTAAATAACTACTTTGACCAGCCAGCTGCTAGCAGGTGTCAAATCTGAGACAGCTGGTTAGCCAGCTCCTTGGGGCTAATTGCTCTAAATATCACTTCTTTTCTTTTTCTTCCCTTTCCTTTTTTTAATTTTATTTCTCTTTTCACAGCACATATCTAGATACAGAATCTCTGAGCTAATTATCAGGGCATTCTCAACTTAATCATCACTACCAATTCCCTGGAGTACAGTGGCATCTAAGAACTAACCCCTGCTATGCTGAATCACAGCCACACAGATGAAGAACCAAAACCCACTGAGATTTTCAACGGAGGAGCCCTGTACACATACATAATATAATCCTGTGCTTTACAATTGAAGTGCAAACTAGCAGACACTAGCTGATGAAATGCAATTAAAAGTTAGAGGATGAATGTTATACATTATTAGTTTAACGAGGCTTCAGGGAAGAGATAGTCCATCTGTCTGTTTTGTCTAAAAGCAATTCTATGGTGGGCTATCTGCAAGAATTAGCTCATGCCATGTTCTCCATGAATGAAAAAAGGTGCAAAGATAAATAATAACTTGACTAAGTAGCTGTATCTCTGCACAAAGCATTCCACTTCTGGTTAAATTAAGAGAAGAGAAAGGTAGATTTCAGAATTATTTCTCTCCATCATCCTCATTAAATTTCATTTCAACAGGGAATGGTGTCACTGCTGCCTTAGTTATCTATTATGAATTCAACCTGATACTCAGCTTGAGTACTCTCTGAGTGTTACTTGCAGGTATACGGAATGGCATGCAGTTATATGGTGCCAATAAATGACAAGCTTAATTGTTTTGTAATTATTCCATGAAATCACTTATTTTTCTTGAATAAACACAGATGCTTATATTCTTTGCTAGTCTAAATTGAAACTGTTCCGCTAATGCCAGTGGAGGTGTGCTAATTTACACCAGCTGGAAATTTGGCCCTATTATTTAAGGATCTGAGCTCTTTAGCAAACACTCTATAAGTACAACTGAATTGTGAAGTTTTCTCTTAGGGTGTTTCAGCAGTAAATTACACAGAAACTTTAGTTATCTGCATGCAAAATCTTCCTGGACCAACTGCGGTAAACTAGTTGGTCTGTCAGATGGATGTTATTTGCTACATCATATACAGATGTTCAGTCCTATGTGAGATTTCTTTGATGCAACTGCCTATAACAAGGACATATTTACCACACTTACAACTGTCTAACCTTTAACTAACACTGCTCAGATGGATGACACTTCTTTACAAGAAATCCAAACTACGCTATTATATTTTGTTAATGTTTGAGTATCACCAGCAGCATTGGCAGCTTGAACATTATTGTTCATAGTGCAAGCTTTGGTGTGTTGTTTAGGGCTGCAGCTTCTGGAGTTATGAAAATATATTAGAATTTATGCTTAGCTTTTTTAAGCACAAATATCTTTCTGGCATGAACCCAAGGAATAAAAAATCAAGAACATTTCCTGAAAGGACGTATTGAGTTCAAGACCACTCATTTAGGAAGCTTAGCTCAGACATTTTTGTCTCCTTTATCTCACTGAAGTTGCAATAATTTCATAATTTGGAGCACCTTACATATTGCTTGATTTGTGACTTTGGCAGCGCTGCAGTAATACGCCCTTTTTCACAAAATTACAGTGGAAGATATGAACCTTCTGCCAAAGAACCATGGAGAGCTTTCAGACTGACTGGAGCAGTCTTACATACATTGGCAGTATTTTACACATCTAAAAAAAAGATCATGAAATAGTTGAAAGCTTAAAGTTTAAAGGACAGGGAAGAGCAAAGGAGCAAAGGAGCCCTGAATTTTATGCTCAATTCTGCCACCTTCACGGTTACAGAATCATAGAATAGTTAGGGTTGGAAAGGACCTTAAAATCATCTAGTTCCAACCCCCCTGCCATAAGCAGGGACACCTCACACTAAACCATGCCACCCAAGGCTTGGTCCAACCTGGCCTTATTGTTCTTTTGGTTTTTTTATCTCTGGAAAAAAAAAAAAAAATAAGAATAGCAACAATTCCTCATCACAGTTGATTTGTTCAGTTTTAGAGAATCCTCCAGAACAGGGACAGTCATCCTAAGTGTCATAATAACTGAAAGAAGCATATAATAAATCTGTGACCTCAAAAATAGCGGCTGATAGCTGCTTTTCTGCATGTCTTTAGAACATAAACCTCTAATTCTTATTTTTGTGTAACAAACAGATGAAAGTCTATATAAAATCTATTCTAGATGAGTTCTGTAGCAGTCAGATTAAGCTACAGGAACACGTAGTTAACCGCTTTTAAAATAAAATATCAGGTTTATTCTACAATTTGCTAAACAGAAGAAAAACTTGGATTAATTTTTCTGGTATCTTCTCTCTATATATATCAGCATGGTCCTCTGCAATATGAACAGAGATTAATTTTATTTGGCTTCATTTTATCTGCTGGATAAACTTTTGGTTCCCTACCTGAATTTCCCTTAGAAGCAACAGGGGATGTGTCAGGGGGTGTTTTCATCCCTTTTTCCTTCCTGGGCACATACAAAGAAGTTTAGAGGTTTTCTTTCAAATTATCCTTGGAATAGGGATACTCTGACTTGGCAACTTTTTTTCTGTTGCTTGGTTTTATATTATATCTGACATGCAACCAGCAACCGCTTTTAAAGGATCATTTCTGGTAGATTATTCTGGTCCAGCCTCAGGCAAACTGTAATAATGGGAGCCAACTTCTTTAACCATATAGGCCATACTTAGAAATTGTTATGTAAATTTATAGAAAGTCAAACATCTCAATTGGTTCTTAAGAGCTCTTTGTCAAGTGCTTCTGAAATTCTGCCTGTGAAACCATTTTTACCTTTACTGACTAAACAGGTTTACAAAAATCAGATCCCTGATCTCCACTAGTGGATAGTGCTGAAGATGGATGTTTTACTGTATGTTTGGTTCCTTATTCTTATGCACCTGTGCACAAAATTGAAGTAGGGAGGTTTCCTGGTGATGTTGGTTCTGTTACCTTGAAGATTGCATGCACATATATTATAGTGTATGAGCTGTCTTTACTTTCTTTACTTTATGCGAACATTATTGAATGCAGAAAACATGCTGGTGATTAGGAGGTCCCTTGGGGGTTTCACATGAGCTTAGAAACAAGGTCTTCCACTGAAACACATCTTCCAACTTTATTATGATATTAAGGTTATATATCTTCATAGATTTTCTAAAGAAAATATGGTGAACCCTCAGAATATTACATTAGACATCCATGATAATGAAAAATCAAATTCTTCACAGCATTGATAAAGCCTATTTTAGCCCATATATTTTAGCTACCTGCTTCTAAAAGCCAATTGCAATTTGCAATAGCCTCCCCCTTGAAGAATAGCCTGGTTTTTTTTTCCTGCTGAAGAAAACCAGTTGCAGCTCCAGTGTCCAGTTCCAACAATGGACAAGGATTAACATGTGCACTGTGGAGGAACAGTCCCTTTGTGGAAATCTATCTTCAGATCCTCTGCCCCAAGGTCTTCTGCCAGAAGTTAGCGTACATGTCCTTCTTCACATTTCTCAAGTAAAGATGTCTTGGAACATTAGCCAGGTAGGAGCTATACCAAGGCTTAACAGTTGGATTTGAGGACAGCTTTTCTCTAGCCATTTCTCATGTCTGTAATGCAACCTTTCAAGCATAGACAAACTGCTGCTTTCCTTGAATTTCCACAGTGAAAGTTTAGCAGTCATCACCTTTCCTGCAAAGCCATGTCTGCTAATATTTTATACCTTTTGATGAGATTTTGTATGAGGTTCAACAAGGCAAAGTCCTACACTTGGGCCACAACCCCATGCAATGCTACAGGCTTGGCAAAGAGTGGTTGGAAAGCTGCTCATGGAAAAGGACCTTGGGGTATTGATTAGCAGAGCTGAACATGAGCATCTTGTGCCCAGGCAGCCAAGAAGGCCAACAACATTTTGGCCTGTATCAGAACCAGTGTGGCAGCAGGGCCAGGGCAGTGATTGTCTCCATGTACTGGGCACTGGCGAGGCTGCACCGCAAATCCTGTGTTCAGTTGTGGGCTTTTCACTGCAAGAGAAACATTGAGGTGCTGGAGCAGGTCCTGAGAAGGGCAACAGAGCTGGTGAAGAGCGATGAGGAATGGCTGAGGGAACTCTGGGTTTAGTTTGGAGAAGAGAAGGTTCAGGGGGAGCTTTATTGCTCTCTACAACTACCTGAAAGGAGGATGGGGCCAGGAGGTGGCTGGTTTCTTCTCCCAAGGAACAAGTGATGTGACAAGAGGAAATGGCCTCAAGCTGCACCAGGGGAGGTTTAGACTGGATATTAGGAACAATTTTTTCCCAGAAGGTTGGTCAAGCATTGGCACAAGCTGCCCAATGCAGTGATGAAGTCACCATCCCTGGAGGTCTTAAAAAGATGTGTAGATGTGGCACTGGCTGGAGAGATCATTTAGTGATGGACTTGACAGTGCTGGGCTAACGGTTTGACCCGATGATCTTAAAGATCTTTCCCAACCTAAATAATTCTATGATCCAATGATTTTGTTCAGGAGTTTCTCACAGACAAGCAGGTTTGTAGGTAAAATTGCACGTCAGACTGCTACTATTCCATTGCAACCAGCTCTGCTCACCTTGAAAATGCATTTAAGCTCAGTCTCAAAAAGCATGCCCTTCTTTGATGTGTTGTCTAACTTTTCAGTTAATTTGCCTTAAGTAAGCTGATAATAAATATCATGTAAATTCCATAACAAGCACAAGGCAACATGTTTAGGGTATGTCACTTTCATATTTGGTATAGAGCTGTGGACTCTTCCAATCCATTCTAGTCCATTGTCATCTCTCTAAACTGTGAAGGAGAGTATTCCAGAGGGATTAGCTGAGAAAGTAAAAGAAGCTTGGGGCCAGAATGGTAGCAAATACATCCTGGAGGGCCCCAAATTGTGCAAAAGGTGGGAAAGGTTGAGAGCAAGAAAGACAAAATTCTTTTTTTGAAAAAAAAAAAAAAAAGTAGGACCTCATGGGACTTGGGTTGGTTTAGAACATCACTTAAACTTTTGGCTATCTGCCCAAAACTTGCTTCTGCTAATATCACTGACACCATTTTTCCTCTCCCTTGTCTAGCTACAAAATGGCATTTTGCTCTTTTAGACATAATTATCTAATCGTTATTTGAATCCTTCTAAACCCTTTCACTGTTTGTTTAGCAAGTTACCAGAGAGGCTAATGACATCAAGAAAATTGCTCTGAAAGGAGTTGCCTGTGTACTATGGTGTGTCATAAATATAGATGAATGCAAAGTAAGATGCTAGGTATAAAATGCATATGAGCGGGCAATGAGATTCAGTTGTTCACCAGAGACTCAGATCTTGATGGAGCAGCCTCTGTAGGGGTACCAAGGAAAAAACAGGCTTATGTTTCAGCTCCCCAGCTGCTGCTGAGTAGGGACCGCAACCTGTCCTAGAGCACTAACTGAGCAGAATGCTGCTGAAAGGAAATATGTATCAGTGCCAGTCCCCCAGTGAGAAGCCATCAGGCAGATTCAATGGAAGAGCAACACATAAAGAACAGCCTGAGCCAAAACTTTAGCCTGGCACGCAATAGATTCAGGAGGGTAACCAGCCAAGGGAGAGCTCTCCTGTGACTGAGAGAAGCAAAAGAAGGTTAAAATGCCCCAGAGGTTTAAATGGCCTCTGTGAGAGGTGCAACAGAAAGACTGTTGAGGGGAATAAATAGCTATCATGGGAGGCAGTAACTCAGCACAATACAATTTTATTTCACTTCGCATCCTTCATGCACATCATACCCAAACCATTTTCCTGGCTTAAGCACCCCAAGACAGTCAATGGTACAGGGTAAAGTGCCCATAGTGATAAGAGGAGGAGCAGACACTGCATCCCTGCCAGTCCACCTCCACAGTAAGCAGCAGTACATGGGTTGAGGGGCACAGACACTTCTCCCAGTAGATGTGCACGTGAAACAAAACTTCATTCTTTGTGATATTTAAAATTATTGTTGTTATTTAGTTTTATTCCAAATTAGAACCACAGCTCACAGCACTGAGGTCTGCCAGTTAGCCAGCTTGAAACACCCAGAAAGACCCTGAAGTTCAAAGGATTTTCTATTTCCCTAACAAATCTTACACGCATAGCTGAAGAAATAATCACAGCAGTTCTGTGATGGTAGCAGTAGTTTGAGGTGGTGCAAGACTGGTTGCATTAACAGACCCTGCAATCTTTGATCAGCTTGAGCTAGAAATACCATTCTTCAAATAATGATATGAAATCTTTTTCACACCTCTCTATGTCCACATCTCTATTTGGACATACAAGACACCCAGTTGTATTAAAATCTACGGCACGTGAGCCACAGAGCTATGTACAAAGAGAACTGCACTTTAACAATATCTCAAAAGCTGTTATAGATAGATCTAGATACAAGCTTGCTGTTACAGGACTTCAAAGTCTCTGATTCTGCTCTGAGACTGCAAAGTCTCCTTATTTTCCAAAACTATAAATATATGTATCACACAATTCTTTGATAGATTGTGAATTATCAGAAGTTGATGAGCACCTAGAGATAGGACAGAGAAAAATGTCTAGAACACCAATTATTTTTGTTATTTATCCAGTGAGTTAGGCATGTTTCTTGTTGTCAGGTGCTCTCTTCAGCCATATAAAATTTAGAAACTGAGGGTTTCTATCTTTACCCCAGAATCTCCCATTATTTGCAGGGAAGATTATATTCCCGTGCACTTTTTTCTCCCCTCCTTCCTTGGAATATCACCTGTAAGACCCTCCATACTGTGCTGAGCTTTGCAGCAAGATGTCTGAAGAAGCAGGCACAAGCCAAATGGCAGACTGATGAAACTCTGCCTCTCAGCACAGTCCCAAATGTACACAAACGTGTGCTCGGTTTTTCCACTGCTTCCTGCCAGATCCTGGCTTGTAGCAAAGTGAAAGTAGGAGCGCAGCATAAAGTAGGGAGATGTGAAGAAAGGAAAAAGACACCCAAGATAGTAGCAGAGAAAGAAAAAAAAAAAAAGTGCACTGAAAGCTGCAGGAAAGGAAGGAGAGCAGAGCATGGAAGAGATTCATGAGTGGAGCAGTAGCCAATAAAGAGAGGGAAAAGGGGGCAACACGGGAAATGTGGAGCTTTGCAATGTCTTTCAATGCAAAACCAAGTAATTCTGAGTTTGAAGCAGTCACTATTCTTGTTCAGATAAATAGTATCATGATGCCCACTAAGAGAGTTTGATGTTCCTTGAACAAACTTACTGTGTAACTCAGATGGTTTACTATTACTAGCCATCTCTTCATTAAAAAACCTCTTCATAGAGGTGCTGGGATTGGATCTCCAAACCATTTTCACAAAGGGAAAAAGATTTTGCATTTTGGGTATTGTTTCCTGTTCCCTAAAGTCTCTCCTGTTGAAAGTCATATAGGCTCCTGGAACTGCCTTTATTGTAAAGGTGCTGATGAGAGGTCCAGGGAAATTATTCCTGTTCCAGCAATATGAAGTATTTTCCTGCTGAATCCTTTTCCTTTTAGGGGACAGCCCTATTAACAACCCCATCTATATCTCACAGGAGAAGAAAATCAAACACACACATAGTTGAAAGGGGGCAGATAAAAAGGAAATCTTTGTAAATTTGAAATATGAGGGAAATATGGAAATATATTTTTCAAAGTTGCTGCCTTTTCTGGGCTAGCTGCTATTTGAATATGACTGTTGTGCAAGAATCCACTGATGTAATTTAAAAATAAAAAGAATATACCAGTGGTTTTCATTATTTCTCCTCTGGGAATTTCTGGCTTCGTTAGTATATTCAGACTTCTTTGTTAGCAGCCAAATGCTGAATACTAAACAAAGCTTTTCCTTCCTAAATTAAATGAAGCTTTTGAATTATGCAGATTTAATGCTCATTCCTCAGCAGAGGAGAAAGGGTTAATAGCATGAAATATTACCTCTCCATGAGAGAGGGGGATTGAATTTCAGAAGGCAAGATCTTACAGCATATCCTGACTCAGACATGCTTTTACTGATTCAGCCATAGCATTCACTTGGAAAGCTTTACATCATGGCCTTGGCAGACTCCCAGGTTTTCCCAATTCAGGCTGCTATTTTTCCTTTAGCTTACCAAAAATAGCCACACATAGATTTAGTGTACTTTGTTTGCTGGTGTTTGCAGGCATGTGAGTGTTGTCAAGATTGCTCTGGTAAGGCAGAGACTACAGCAGGTTGGGTTAAAATGGGGCAAATACCAATTTGCTTTGCAAGCAAAGCCACCCACCCTGCAGTCTGAGGCTTTGGAAACCTCCAAGCAGCTGACCTGTGATTGCAGTCATAGAATCATGGAATGGTTTGGGTTTGAAGGGACCTTAAAGCTCACCCAGTTCCAACCCCCTGCCACAGGCAGGGACATCTTACAGTAGACCAGGTTGCTCTAAGCCCTGTCCAACCTGGCCTTGAACACTGCCAGGGATGGGGCAGACACAGCTTCTCTGGGCAACCTGTGCCAGGGCCTCAGCACCCTCACAGGGAAGAACTTCTGCCTAAGAGCTCATCTCAGTCTCCCCTCTGTCAGGTTAAAGCCAATCCCCCTTGTTGTCTCCCTCCAGGCCCTTGTCCGAAGCCCCTCTCCAGCTGTCTTGTTGGCCCCCTTTAGGCATTGGAAGGCTGTTGTTATAAAGTCTACGCAGAGCCTCCTCCAGGCATCTTGTCTTACTTGTTGCAGTGGCCCCATCATCTGTGTGTGTTTGTTCCCAGCTCAAGGCCAGGATTTCTGTCCATTTGTGGCAGTTCTGAGAGGTTAATTTTTCACACACACCCCCCACCCCGTGACACTCATAGTATAATCATCATCAGGGCAAAAAAAAATAGTGTCAGTGACTTTCTTCAGAGCAAGTTGTGTCCAAAGTCTGGCTTTAAATGTTGAGCAAAAAAAGTTGGTTGCTGCAGAAAAAGATGAGCACCATGACAACATCTCTGTACAGATTTGCTGACCTCTTTCCAGGCCCTTTTCCCACAGCCGGGAGGACAGAGCCTTAGCTGCTATCTCAGCTGTCATGCATTACAGCTCCTGGGCGGATGGAGCTGCCTTCTGCTTCATGCACTATGATATGAAGTGACTGACTCACCCTGTTGCAGGGGATCCTTGAGTATGTACAGCAGACAATTGTGAAGGAAGACCAGCAAGATGCCTAAACCAAAATGCTCAGCTGCCAACACCGGCATCCCCAGTGCACTCCTTGTCCAGGGGGCACAGCGAACACCAGCACCAGCATGATTGCCACCACAGGATTTCCTAAAGCAAGATCCCTTAAAGACAGTGCTCCTGCCAGCATCCAGGCCTGCAGTTTCAGAAGGAGCACATGGTTGTTCCTTGACTGTAGAAGGCAGTTGGCAATAGCAGTGAGCACTCAAACAGGTTTTCCTGAGACAGCTTACATAAAATAAATCACAGCATGAGTTACAGTAACAGGTTAGCACATATTTTTGCTCAAACTCACTACCAGCCAGCTTCATTAGCTTACTAGCATGACTGCAGCAGGCTGACATGATCTGTGTCCAAGCCCAGGGTTTTTGCAGTGATGACCTCCACTAGAAACACAAAAAAACCCAGAAAAACTGGTAGCTTCTGGTTCAAAAATTCATACAAGAAAATTATCTGGAAACCATTTCAAGGTCTGGAAGCCTGGTGAATGGGGTAACTACAAAATGTCACAGGGTGCCACAGCTCCTTTTGCTGCATTTCTTGCCTCATAGGCCATAGCCAACCAACCCCTGTAGCACAAGTCCAGAGAATAAAAAAGACCAAAGCACAATGGCCATACGGTGTGTCACCATCATGTACATCCTCCTCACTATTCTCACCCCCACCAGGAAAGCAGTGTCAAATGTTAGTCTAAAATAGGCTTCAGCTTGAATCTACTTGGACCATGAGCCCTGCTGTGATGCCATTAGTGAAAATGTCTCAGTCAGAGCTCACCTGGGGTAGGCAAAGATGCTGAGCTGATCTGGATTTGGGAAATAGTTTGCTTTTTGTTGTATGAACAGTGCAACATGGGAGTTGAGTGCTCCATTTAGTGACAAGAGTATTCTTTGTTCTCTTGTCCCCCACAAAAAATGAGGAGGAAGCTCACTCTTCAGATCACTTAATCCCAGGGGTTTACCCTAATATTCTTTTATATAAATTTACAGACCTCACTTTCCAAGTGGACAGAAACATATATGTCTTTCTGTGATGCCACTTGTCCCCATATCCTTTCAGTTGCATACTCTTCTCCTAGCAACATACTTGCTTATTTCATCATCCAGCACCTTCATTTGTTATTTTTCTTCACTTTTACAAGAGTTACTCATAAGAGCTGGAAAGGGCAGAATATCTGTGAAACCTATCCAACGATAATTTCTTCTGCCTAATGTAATGTACAAGATGGAAGGCTCTGTATGTGCATTTGTACCTAGATTCATGCACATGTGTGAGTGTTTTCAGAATCCTTTTTTGATGCGGCCTTAAATGCTGACAATGCAAACCCAATGGCCCCATGCAACTCTGGCAAGTCAGAAAATGTAGGTTGGGCAGGCAGCACCAACCTTAATAACCAAAAATAACTGCTTGGGTCTGAACCAAGTATTTTCTCATCAGTATGCAGCACCATGGTGTAGGAGGAGGAAAATGAGGAGTGGGAGGATATAAAACAAACAGTAAAAAGAAAAATGTCAACTGTGCGCTGGCCTTCCTTTCTGCTTCTCACAGCCTGCCCCAAGCAGTGCAGTTGTGGTATGTGACAGGCTGTGTACATGGCCAGGGTAGCACGCATATAGCGGAACACATCTGGTGAGCAGTTGCCCGGTTTTGCACTGCAAGTCAGCCAACAGCATCTACATATCTAAGTGAGTCCTCTGCCACTGTTGCAGAGTGGTTTACGCTTAACTTTTCCTTTGTAATAGGTTCATTCCTCCAGCCAGCAACACTGCTGTCACTCTTTCATCTTTGCCTTTCTGCTTGCTGCAGCCTTCATCCACACATCCATACGTAACAGTTGAACTCAGGGTGATTGCATCCAAGAGAGAGTCATTTGCATCAGAGAATTTGATATGAGTACTTTATCTAAACACTAAATACCTTTGGCTCCTAAGGCTGTTCCCTTCAAGGCAAACCATATTTATTTAGGTGTGTAACACCATTTTGCAGGCCTGACTTTGGCATTAAGTGGAAAACTCTGTCTTCAGTACTTCCAGGTACAATACAAGATCTATGTTAATGTTACTTCTTGGGCAAGCTGTGGTTGTGTAAGTGTAAGAAAATAGAGCTCCCTTTCTTAGATTAACCTCACTAAGGCAGGTGCAGCATGTTCTTTCCCTTTATTCTATTATTATGGTATCAGGAAAGTGGCTAGGGACATTTATGATATAGAACCATAGAATGGTTTCAATTAGAAATGGCCTAAAAGTTCATCCAGTTCCGACCCCCTGTCATGAGCAAGGACACCTTCCACTTAGACCAGGTTGCTCCAAGCCCCGTCCAACCTGGCCTTGAACACTGCCAGGGATGGGGCAGACACAGCTTCTCTGGGCAACCTGTGCCAGGGCCTCACCACCCTCACAGGGAAGAACTTCTGCCTAAGAGCTCATCTCAGTCTCCCCTCTGTCAGGTTAAAGCCATTCCCCTTGTCCTGTCCCTACAGGCCCTTGTAAAAATTTCTTCCTCTCTGGGCTTTTTTGATATAATAGAAATGGGAGGAAGCCACCGCACAGACTGCTACAGGTTACTATTCTCATTGTAATTATTTTTACTTTCTGACTCTGCTAAGAAACCAAGGCTAGAAGTTGACCATAGGATGAGGAAGATTCAGACAAAAAGAAGAAAATAGCTAGATGAACAGGTACGTGTATGTGTGAGCTGGTCCATGCACAGAACAGAAAGGAAGGTTGGAGAAGAAAATCTCCCTAGGTCCTGGGAGTTACACTAGACAAAGGAAAGAGATACAGCTGTGGAAATATAGCTGTGCACATGGAAGTTGTGATAGACTGGCAAAGTCAAATTGCTTCAGAAGCAAAATTAACTGTGATTAACTGATGCAAGACATCACTCAAACCAATCAAATTGTTATTTTGGGAAATCATAAATTTGTATCCAGAGTCAGTTTGTCACTCATTAAAATCTTATAAGAATGATTAGGAAATGAAATTAATAAGTAAATGTTCTCCTTTTTTTCATTTAATAGCTTAAAATATAAGATGATCTCACCCTACTCTTACATGACCTCTGACCACCTCTCAGGTCATTATTTTATTCTCATCCTTACTTTGAGGATTAGGTCCAGTCTAATTCTTTCTGATTCTGCCGTAGCTGAAGTCTCCTTGCCACCATCTGTACCTAGATGAGGAGTATTGCCCTGGTATGGTACATCTGTAACTCATTTATGCCAACCCATTCTTGCTTCCTAGGGCTGGTGGCAGAGCAATGCTGCAGTGACCACAAGATACATGAAGAAGACAAAAAGAAGAAGAATCCCCGTGAATCCTTATGAGACAAAATAAATGGTTGCAATCCAGAGCAGTCTCATTATTCCTTCACATTACAAGGCTAATTATTTTGTTGGTTACATGTAATACATGAAAAATGGTTACTTGGGCCACTTCCACCGGACTTTCTGGCTTGCTTGAAAAGCTCTTCTTGCTAGAAAATACTTCATAGGAGGGACTTCGCAGATCAGTTTGGTGGATATGGTATGTGTTGGTATGTGTGGTGTGTTGGTATGTGTGCTGCATATCTGCAGCCTCAAACTGGGGATCTTACTTTATTATAAAGAGCTTCCATGAAAAGTATCATTATTAAAATATGCAGAAGTAAGCATAGTCATTATGAAAGTATGACTCAAATTGCATTCTGAAAGGGAGGGTTAAGTGCACCATTCATTTAGGCTACACAAGGGCATGTTTTTTCCACAAGCTTATGTCACATTTCTGAGTAAAATATTCCTCTCTTTCTTAGAATTACCTGAAAACTAACAGGCAAACCATATGGGACAAAGCATAAAACAAATTCCCCAGAATACAACTTAAAAAAGAAAAAAAAAAAAGAAAAGAAAATAAAGCCAAACCAACAGCTTTTAAAAATGAACAATCTCAAGTGCAGGTTATCATATGATTGCAGCAATGAATTCACTTTACCTTTAAATTTTACATTTCCTTACATGGAGCTACTGGCAATTTAAAGCTGTTAAAATCTGTACTTCTTAAGCCTGCTTTTCAATAGAATAACTACAGGAAACGCAAGGGATTCAAGTGCCCAACAGGTTAAGAGCAGTTTTATTTAATACATTGTCCTGCTTTGCTGAAAGAGAACGGTGATCTCACCATTGGCTAAAAAAGAGACCTTTTTGATTTGCTTTCAACTCATCCATGCCTCACAGTGCAATTCTCTGTTTCTTTCTCTCCATATCTAGAAAAAAATAATAAATGCCAGTGTGACATATTTTCAGAAAGTGACAACATGGTTTAGAAACTGTCAGTAACTAATGAAGCATTTCAGCTCTGTTTTATAAGCTGTGATTATCATGATCATTTTACTGATACATATAAGGATTTGACATCTGCAGCCCTTTAGCTTTTTAAGTAATCTGGTCAGCAAAATTGCTAGTATGTAGGTCAATTTAACCACTTCTTTTTAGGTTTTCTGGTGTTTTTTTAGTCATATGCACTGGGTATATTTTGCTTCTTCCCTGTAGGAAACAGAGCAGAGAAGACTTGGAAGATATTCAACAAACTCAATTATAAACTCAGAAACTTCTTATTACTTACTATATTTGCTCAAGGCAATGCATCATAGAAGTTAACATTGACAGAAAGGCTCTGACCCAAGAATTAAAGCACAGACCAGAACTTTTCCTCCTGCTGCTCTTAGGTTATCAAAATGCTTGGTTAATTGTAACTCTTCTTATATAGATCTTCAAATGGCAGGACTAATAATGTGGTTGTAGGAATGGGGAGAGGAGAAAAAGGGAATGAAAAGCCAGGGATTAGGTGCTAGACTGGCATTAGGAAATACCCCATCCAATATATCTGAAACCAATACTTAATGCCTTTCTCCAATTCTCAGACCCATTCACTTTGGTAGATAGGAAAAAAACCCTATACCCTGTGTCTTTCTGCCTGCCTATGCATGGTGTCAGCTGTCGTATGGTTAGCTTGGTTTTAGTGGAAGAAATTTAGTGGTCCTGGCCATGCTAAGTGCAACCAAACTGCTGCTTGACCCCACATGGGGATGGTGCAGAAGCCACATGTGCAAACCCAGGTCAGCACAACCTTGTACATGAAAATACAAAACAGTGCATACAATGTATAAGCACAGAATAATTTGGGTTGAAAGGGGTTCCAGGCTCAGAATTTGTCTGCTTTCACAGGGATTTGTCCTCCTAGAGCTGATTCCCCACCTCACAGTGTTCACTGTACTGGCTTGCTTTTTTTCTTTGCTTAGAAGACAACTGATTTAAGTCTACGTGTCACCTTATGCAAGTAATCATGGTGCTGAATGAAGTATTTGAATGTGCAATTCCCTTTAATCATGCAGGGGGTCCTGGTGAAGCTCAGGTGCCTTCAAAACATCCCCATGGAGATTTGGACTGAACTGATTGCGCGTCATGTGACAACTGTGCAGTCTGACGCACAGCATGAGTGGACCTCATCAGCAGTTTGTTATCTTATTCACAACAGAAATCCTCAAAACACTGATTGGGCAGTGTCCCCACCCCTTGATTACCACCAAACCTTTGCTGTTAGTCTCAAAGATAAGAAAGCAAGTTATGCGTGATTTGCCTAATGACTTTCTTTTCCTATGAACACTAGAGTTTTCACATTGAAAAGGTACTACCGTGCCATTGTTCCAGGCTGGGGATCTGTAACTAAACTTACTTTTAAAGCAGTTTTGAAAAACATTTTTCAGACTAAGGTTAAAAGGTCTTTTTTTGTTTGTGACACGGTTCGTTGGTTTTCAGCTTGATTTTGCAACACATCAGGTACAATCTTTTCCTGGAAATAAGTTCTTTTTCACTTTGAAATCAAGGTGGTTGCTCAAGCAGCTAGACACAAGGAGAGCGGATGATGTTACACAACTGCAGACCCACATACAGCACCATCACAAGTGCTGTAAATGATGATCACAAGGCAAGTGCTGCCGTTTGCACACTTGTGCTAGATATTGATGCTGTGCATTAGATGTTTTTCTAAGCCTATGCTTGCTGATGGTAGGACTAGCACCACAAGACACCAAATTCACATGAAAGTTATTGATTCACATGCATGTGTGCTTGTGCCTGGATGTGCGTACACAGAGATAATCACACACATAAAAACTAAATGCCAGCTATATTTTAACATCAGTTTATAGGTAACTCGTCTTTCTGCAAATGCTGATTTATGCCTCTTCCTGGAAACCACCTACAGATAGCTAAGAACTAAAGAAACCTTGAAAACTGTCATAGCAACATTTCAGATTGCAGTTGGGAAGCCTGTGCAACACTGGTGCCTTGTTTCAAAACTGACATCCAAAAATTCAAGTTTAACATCCAGCACCTGTTCAGTGTTTTTCTAAATCAGGGCCATTCACAAAGGTAGATGCTCGCCCATGCTCCCACAGCACAAACAATTTTTAACACATGAGATACATTCTCAATAAAAATTCACCCAATCATGTTCTCATTAAGAACTGCCTCATGATCTTTGCTGAAGTGAAATATGCTCTCTGTTTCACATGAAGCTATAGCATAATCTTCAGAAAGCAGCACTCACAGATGGGAACTCTTTCCCCTTTTCAGTCTTCTCTGTAAACAGATTTTTCCTATGAGAAATGATCAAATGAAATTCATTCCTGGAACAGTGAGTACAACCCAGTGTCAGATCTCGAGGATCTTGATTTCATTTTCCAGTTACCATACAATTGAACTAACCATGAGTGCCCAGTGAACAGCTATGCTGAGTCAGAAGATCTAAATTCTTAACAGTTTGTTGCACCACAAAATTTACTACTACCTACCACAGTTTAAGCAGGGGTGCACAAAAGGTTAGCTAACAAAGGACTGAACTCTTTTTAGACAAGCTGGTGGTCTAATTCCAAAGTTCATGAATGGGTCTGTGGTTCAGAGTACCTTTTGTTTTAAGCAGCAGAACCAATGGATGAAGTCAGCTCTGGTGCAACAAGTTAGAATATTGAGCGGCTCTTAGAATATGCATTATATATGTTGTCTTCTTCGAGAGAATATCCTGGATGTCTCTTTCGCTGTTTCTCATCCGAACAACAATGTGGCTCTGTTGGAGTTCTGGACAAGAGCTGTACATTGCTCTGCAGCAAACACTTTTGTAGAGAAGCCAGCCCACCAACCTGTGCACATCAGTACCCTTATGCCTGCAGCAGAAAGTTGTGCCCATAGCTTTGCTGCTCCAGAAAGGATCTCACAGCTTCCCCAAGCACAGCACTCATTTCCTTCCACTCCCATCTGCACCCAAAAATGCATGTCTGAGTTCCACTTTCATTTAGTCTCAGTGCCTAGGACCTGACATGCTGCCCTTGCCAATAACCGTGCAACTCCAATATCAGAATCATAAAATCACAGAATGGTTTGGGTTGGAAAGGACATTAAAGCTTGTCCAGTTAACAACCCCTTGTGGCAGAAAAGGACACCTTCCACTAGACCAGGTTGCTCCAAGCCCCGTCCAACCTGGCCTTGAACACTGCCAGGGATGGGGCAGACACAGTTTCTCTGGGCAACCTGTGCCAGGGCCTCAGCACCCTCACAGGGAAGAACTTCTGCCTAAGACCTCATCTCAATCTCTCCTCTGGTTAAGGGGATCTCCCCTGGTTAAGGCCATTCCCCCAAGTCCTGTCCCTCTGGGTCCTTGTCCAAAGCTCCTCTCCAGGTTTTTGTAGCCCCTTAAACACTAGGAGCTGCTCTAAGTTCCCTCTGGAGTCTTCTCCAAGCTGAACAAGCCCAGCTCTCTCAGCCTGTGTATGCCTCTGTGCTGTTAGCCATGAATGGACCAGTGTATGAAGAGACCAAGGCCCCTTCTTATACTTTCCTACAGTTCTGCAAGAAGTGTGTGTTGGTCTACAGTTGTGCTCACTCTAAAACTGAGTGTAAGACACAGAATGAATCAAGCAACTGTAATTGATGTACACTTCTGATGGTAGATTTTCTATATTGAAAATGCAGCTCAAAAAATGCAGATTTTCTTCCTTTTAAAAATTTGTCTTTCTGTATTGTCCCAGTCATAGAGCCATTTTCCTTGCTGACTTTCTGATTAACATTTGTAAAGAAGCTGAAAAGCTGCACTTGCTCATCCTTCACGGTCTGCTCCCTATGACGTTCAGCCCAAGAGAGAGCAAACACTTATAAAGGGACTTCAGACAAGCTCAGGGGAAGCTGGCTGAAAAGGACACAGACTCTGGAAAACTCTTTTTGGTTTCTTCACCTTAAAGATTCACAGGCTTCCACTTGGACCAGCTAAAAATTAGTGCATACATGTCCTCTTCTGCTAGCTGAACACTTGCAGACAGCAACCCTATGAAGTGTGTGTACTGTCTCTCTTTTTCGACCTTTTTTTCTCCATCACACAAAACAAAACACAGACACACACACGCGCGCGCACGCAGAGTCACAGCTTGTCAACAGCTTTAGCGAAGTAAAATACAAATGATAATTAGAAACATGTGACCCTAGAAAAGCAGCACAGAAACTAAAAGGTCATCTTTTTTCCAAATGACCTAATTAGAAAAGCCTGGAGTGCTGGCTACAACATAATGGTTTTACACAGCTTTTTTAACGTAGACTTCCTGTTTTAAAACAGTGCAATTCAGTGCTCCTGAAAAAAAAAAAATAAAAAAAAATAAAAAAAAATGAATTGGCATTTAATGCCAGCAAAATTAGGCCGCACAGCAATCCCCAGCCTGTTAGATCTACCAATGGAGCATTGCGGGTTTGACATCCCAGAATGACTATCAAGAACCTAGCACCAGGACATCTGCCAGCTTACAAGAGAACCTAAAGAGGCACTCCAGCATCACATGGAGCAACCAGGCATGAGGGGCTCCACACAACTCTGCCTGTAACCCCTGACTGCACCATCCGGCTGGAGCATCCTTGCCGTGGCTGAGCCAGAGGCAACGTGGGAAGCAGAAGGTGCAATGGGGCAAAGAGGAGAGGAGGTGGAGGCATGAAGAAACCTCCTCACTTCTATCTCCACATTCCTGTTTAATAATTTGCTTTGTTCTGGTGAACATACATGCCATTTATTTCTGCAAAACTATTAATCCCAACTTACTCGTCATTTAGCAAAGCTATATTTAGTTTATGGCTTTTCCTCATAAATCAAACCCTGCAGGCTCCTCAGTTTTGAATGGTTTAATTATGGCAGCTATTCCCAAACTGTAGGGCATGTCACCAACACAGTGGGAGTACAGGGGGCTGCAAGATTGGCTCAGGACAGCAGCGGGGGGAGGGTAGGAGCTGGGTCCCAGGATGAAAGCAGAATAACCAGGACACCATGGGTCTGGCCTGGGCTAATTACACAGAGGTAGAGAGTCCATGGTGGAAGAAAGAGATGGAGAAAATACCTTTGTAAGGACAGAGTTTAGGCCATATTCTAGGCTATTAAAGGCAGCCAAAGTAGACTTTTGTGAATCTAGCTGAAGAGAATCCATGGCTTTCACGCAGCAGACAGGTTCAAAGCTTTGCAGCCATCCTAAAGGTGGGAGGGACATGAAGTTTGCATATCCGTGTCCCTGGGGGCTTAGAAGTTCTCCGCTCATAGTGGTTTCATTGGGAATCAACATCATTGCCCATTTCTCAGGCAGTCTTTGTGTCCCAGAGGATTGAGCTGGATGAAGCAGGATGGAAAAATAATATTTACTGTGCATGTAATGTGCTTCTTAACCATTTTTTCCAAACTTACAAAAGCATGTGATCTTCATTGAAAACTGTGCACATGCCAAATTTAGATCTTTAAATTCAAACTCTATTTATTTGAGAGAGTCTGCAATGGAAAAGAAAGAAAAGAAAGAGAGAGAGAGAGAGAAAGATAGAGGAGAAGAAAGAGAGAGGAAGGGAGGAAGAGAGGAAGAGAGGAAGGGAGGAAGGGGGGAAGGGGGAA
>NDXB01000328.1:0-20019 GCA_002631895.1 Agapornis roseicollis
AAGAGAAGAGAAAAGAAAAGAGAAAAACCAACCACACACACACACACAAACAAACAAAAAAAGCCAACAACCCAGAGATGTTCCTTAAAAGCCAACAGCAACAAATAGCAACTGCCAACCAAGCAGATCTTCCACGAGATGGAGACTTAAGGCAGGCTACGCTTGTCCTGTCAAGGGAGACGATTTCAGAGACTTCTTAAAAAGACAGCAATTCGTGTAGAAAAAAAAACCCGAAATAACTCAAAACGTGTCAGCGCTTTAGAGGTTAACAGCCGCTGCCCAACAACATGCGTTTATCCAACCGCGTCCTACAGTAGTTTTTTCAGCCCCAAGACCAATGAGCACAGCTAAGAGGAGGGCCTCGGGATGGTGGAGAGACCGAGCTCCCCCCTCCCCTCTGCCTTCCCTCTTCTCCACCTCCTCCTCCTTCCCCTCCAATTTTTATTTTTTTTATTTTTTTTTTATTTTTTTTAGTTTAGTAAATTAATGCAGCAAGAAACTCCCAAGATCTGGAGAGCCCTGGCAAGGGAGAGAGGGCAGAGGGGAAATGAGATGCATTAGGAGGACACTGAGCCACTTTCTTTCTGAGCACAATGGGAGTGCTTCCCAAGAAACTTCCCCTTAGCTCCCCTCCGCTCTAGCCCTGAGCAATGGGACACCTTCCCTACAGCAGCAATAACTTATCTGGGAGAAAAACAGCCCAGGAAGCAGGAATCAACAGCAGCCAAACGGCGGGCAGGAAAGCGCCACAACCGGGACTGCAGCACGGCTCCACACTGACAAATTCCTGTGGATGTAATTAGGAAGACACCCCGGCTAGCAGCGGAGATTAAAGCCCTGGGTTGTTAAGGGTTGTCGTCCACCCACCCCCTCCCATCGTACCCCCCGCCACCCTGATGGCAAACCTACACCCCCTGCATCGCTCCCTCTCGCCAGCCTGATGTCCGGAGCGAGATCCCGCTGAAGGGAGAATTCAGTGCGGGAAGCTTGGTCCTCCGGCCCCGAGCACCACTGCAGTGGCGGTGGCGGGGGCACCGCCGGAGCGGAGGGACGAGCCGAGGCAGCGCCGGAGCGGAGCGGAGCCGCCGGCCGCGGAGCGCCGCTCACCACCGCTGTCCAGGGTGCTGACCGGAGCCGCCCGCCAGACGCTGTCCAGGGTCCTGATCTCAGCTGCCCTCCCCTGATACTTCACAAGGCGCTGAGCGGAACCCTCGGCCTTCCTTTGCCCAGCCTGCCTCGGGAGGGGTGGCTCGCATCCCCTACCAATTCTCCCAAGTGCCGGGTTACTTTATTGGCCAACCCCACCGGCCCACCCCTCACGGAGTACAAAACAAACCACAGCGAGAGCTGGAAAAATGTGCAACGTCAACGCGCTCGGAGTCTACGTGTGGGAGACTATCGTTTTCTTCAGGTAAGACTCGGCTTTACGGGAGGAGTGTGCTCGCACCAGGCACTGCCGTGTCCACCCCTAGCCCGGAGTACAGCCCCTAGGTAGAGCCTCGGGCTTAGGACAGCGGCTTTCTGCCTATCTTGAGGGGCCTTTTCGCCTTCCCTCGGTTCCCCGAGGCTGTCTATCGCACAGCCCCAGGCTCGGGACATTCCGCGGCTTTGGGAGTTACTCTGTTTAATTAGCACCGCAATCTCTCTAACCGCAGTGCTGAAAACACCGGCCCCGGCTGGTTGCAAAGTGACAGCTAGTGGTGGCTGGGAAGGCTGCACTTGAATTTGCCCGGGTAAATATCCCCACCTCGCCCCCTGCCCCATCCTCAGGTTGCAGGTTAAGGTGAGCTCCGTGGGATTCTTTCACTGCTTAGGTATGTTCGCTTGAGAAATCGTGGGACTCCTTTTCAAAGAGGGTTCACCCTATCTCCTCAGCTTACTATGCTGAAAGTCACATTAAGCAAGGAAATTCTTTCTTCCCAACTGTTTTTCTTTTCAACATCTTTTCCTTCCAGAATCTAAATGAAAGGCAAAGGGAATGTTGGGAGCTTTTCACAATTATACCCATTTATCAATCACCTCACTGTACATTGATTCTGCTTTACATATGTTCAGTTTCCCATTAAGTCTAAGGTAGAAGAGGAACAGGTTTATCCTTAAAGAATGTTTCTGGTCCATTTCTCCCTGCACTGCTTTTATTAAATGGACAAAAAACCCCACCAATACCCACTATTGGAAGTTAGAAGCTCTTCTGTCTTTGCATGAATAATGGAAGCCTGCTGTAGCAAATGTTAGATGCCAGATACATGCAACTGGAAAGAACCTTTTTTCATGACCTGAACTTGCTCAATCTTTGACTTATTTCAGTGGCATGGCTCTTATTTCTGCCTTTCTGTATTTTAACAAAGTCTCATATTTTAATGTGAAAGAACAAACATTATTTACACCAGCATCACTGCTACAATGCTTACTACTTTATGAAATACAACAGCATACCTGCTGATACTGGTCAGACTTTTCTGGCTAGCAGTCTCTTTCCTTTTGAACACCAAAGTCTTTTCAGACATAAAAATTAAGATACCCCTACTTTTTGCAGAATTCCACAGGAAAATCAAAGATAGCAAGATTGCAACATGAATTCAAAGCTTTCAGATATATATCTGTTAGGTAAACCAAGAAAATTTCTAGAAATTGCTAAAGTCACCAGTATTTGAAAAACAATGCACAACACCCAATAGTTTAGTGTCATCCTTTCCCATTTTAGTCAGCCACAACTGTATAACAGCACCGCACAATGCAGTGGGGTGGCCTATTAGGAAGCATATGTATGTGCATTAAACTCTCTTTAGTTAAAGAACGTTGAAGCAGAGAGATGAAGAAACAAGATTAAACAAACAAATGCTCTGGAATGTTGTCCATAAGTAAGCTAAAAGGCAAAGGGAAAACAATGAATACGAAGGGCATTTCCAAGCTTTAGTTTCCTATGGCCCTGGTACTGAAGTCTCTATCTGGCTTTCCTCTGAACTGCCTTAACAAGGGAAATTGATTGACACTTATCTTGCTGATCCTGTTCTATGATGCACGCTTATGCACCACAACACATGTGAGCACTTACAGATTCTCAGCACATCAATTAAAATCCTGGGCATTCAAAATCTTGGTAAACCAGTCACTTCAGGTTCTAATTGTGATATTTATACTGTTACAAAGTGCATACCTATACATACATGTGCTATATACAATTATGTTATATTGAATATAAAAGCTATTTCTAGAAGGATACTTTTCCTCAAATTAAGAAAACTTGAAAATGCTTTAATTCAATTGTAGGGAGAAATTGAAACCAAATTGTTTTCTATTTTGCAATAATTCTCCAAACAAGGGGGAAAAAAAAAAAGAAGAAAAGAAAACAACCAAAAAACCCAAAGCAATAATTCCTGTTCAGAACTGACTAAGCAATGTTTTCCTTTTTACTCCCTCTTTGTGTTATGGGTTCAGTTTATAACAGCCTTTCTGGTCCAGGAATAGCTTTGCTATTTCAGTTTCAGTAAGAGACGTTTATTCATTAACAGTCATTCATAAATTTAGTGTGCCAATTCCTCCTGCACTCAATCATATAGCACTTAAGGAAATAAATAGCCACACAAGTTGATAATCCAATAATCCACAATAAAAGCCTACATTGCTTTAAATGATGGCGTGTATCACACTATTGTCAGCCTGTCAAAAACATTACGGAAAGAGAATCCATTGTATTTTAGCACATACATCACAAAAATAAAGGGAAACCCAAAGTCCCAACAGAAAATTAGATGCAGCTAATATAGGAAATAAGACTAGATCTGTTGCTTTAAAAATGTCCTCCACCAGGCTTTTGTAAAACAAGACCCTATGGAAAAGAATAACAGTTGGTCAGTGAATGCAAATGTTATGGCATTATCAATATATGTTTGTAATGTATAGATGTAATATATGTAACTGTTTGTTACAGTTGCTGTGTTTTAGAAGGCATTTGCACCAAGAGGCTCATTCTCACATACCTTTATTTATGGAAGAGCATTTCCCATTTTGCTACCTGCTTTCCCAGACTGCAGTCACTTAGCTGTGACTAAGACATTTACTAAGACCCTGAATAGAGTCAGGATTGAAAATGGGTTTGGGTGGGAGATGAAGCGTCTTCTGACAGGCTGCTTGACCAGCCTTTGCTAACACATATTTATACAAGGCAAAATGCTTCCTTGAGAATAAAAATAGCTTGCACATTATTTACACAGGGCCTTCCAGATGTCCTGCTTCTATCTGTGGAGACATACAAACATTTTCCCGATGTCTAACTACATACACTGCATGTTCATATCCTGTTTCAGCTGAGAACTCCTTCATGCAGAAACAAAAGCTATCCCTACCCTGTGATGATCTTGCCTGGGTTTTCTGTTGTACCATCACATTTTAACAGCTGTAGTGGTCAAGAAACACCACTGCATAGGCTTGGGGGAGGAATGCGCCTTATACAAGTCAGGAGATAAAAGATAGTCTTCACTTGGGTGAGATTCCAGTACAAGGCTGTCTTGTGAGGCTTTGAGTTTGTTTGAGTCTGATTCTTGTCCTAATTGCATTCCTGTATATCAGGAATCAGCAGCATGACCTTCACCAAATCAAGATCAGAGTTGGCCCCTCCTGTCAGCTAGGACTAGTGATTCAAGGCTACTGCTCCAAGTGACTCAGAAGCTAGAAGTTGCTGCCAGCCTCAGACCTTATTGGAATGCTCTGACTGGCATTCCCATATTCCCTCCTGTCAGTAACAGGGCCACTTGATTCCTGTTTTTAAAGCAATAAGATGCCATTGTGAATATGCCACCTTAACTTTTAGGGAGAAGCGTCTGTCTTCCCATAGATTTGACCAGCAGGTGATTGGAAAGCTGCTGATTTCAGCTCCCAGAAAATAAAAGACAGAGGAAAAACCAAGGAGTAAAGTGCATGTTATCTCTAAACTTTCTGCTATAGTCTGCAGTGTTGGATAACATTAGAGGTACCTTTGAACAAAGCACTAATAAGAGACATTCAGAGCCAAAAGCTAAGAAAAGTAGAAGATATTCTCCGCAGTTAAAGAATATTTTCCTCACAGGAACTAAAAGCTACTGCAAGTTGTGCCTTTTGACCTGTTGTGCCTCTGCTGAGTCTGTCAGCTCCTCCACAGAATAGCAAAGGCTTGGACTAGATAGCTATAAAGACACTCTCCAGCTTCTTTGGTCTGCAACCTGTAATAGCACCATTAGAGGTCCTGATAAAAAGGTTTCCTATTTGGGGTTTGATAACACGATGAAGTAGACAATTATACCTAAAAATCATCATGAAATCATTCCACAAAGAATGATTAATTTTGTGTCATCCCAGTAGAAGCACAAAATATTTGGGATCTTGCCTTCTGCAGGGACTTTCATCCCTCCAGAAACAACTCATTTGCATGTAAGGCAATTAAAACAAAACAACATAAAATATGCAAGACGTTTTCTAACACAGTCTAATCTTAACCCTCCTTTCTAAACCTCTGCCTGCCTCCAGACCTGTAACTTGGATAGATCCGAACAAAAGAAAGGCTCCACAAATGTCTAGGCAAAAAACATTTCCTCTCCTTACCCTGAGTACAAGGAGCAGGAAACCATAGATAATCACCTTGTTTAAAACCATTGCAAATAAGGATGCCATTTCTCATATGCACTAGCAAAAGACCCCTTGTCTCCAAGACAGTGGTGCTGTGCAGATTTTAGGTAATACAGACTGGCTTTCCACCTTGATTCCCACTGAACATTAGCTTATGCTGCAGCAAGTCCCACTGGCAGAACACATATTTACTGTTCAAATACCTGAAGGGAGCTACTTCTGGAAAGAGAACAATATGGAAAGGGAAAAGTAGGGTCCTACTCCTATCTGTAAGGGCATATGAATTATCATGTAACCATATGAATTGTCTGCAGAGGCTTCCTTCAAGAACAAGAACTTAAGCAGGAAAACTCTCCCACTCCCCATTCCTCTTCTCCCATGAAAGAGGTGTTGGACACCCTGATGTATGAAGCAAGTCAGCAGCAAAGGGCCCACTGACTCTGTTTTAAGTGCCTCAGATTTAATAGCACAATCTAAAGTCTAAGAAGTTCATTCTGCTACTGACTAAGAGATTGAAATCAAAACCGAAAGCACTTGTAAGCAACAGCACACTGCAGTTCCCCTGGTCTTGGGCAAACACCTTCCCTCAGTGGCTTCTGAAATTCATCTTACCAAATCCTGATGAGCTGACCTGGATAGAAAAGGATCCCAACACCTGAATTAAGCTGTTAATCAATGCCCAAAATTAAATTACTTTATTATCTCAGCACCAACCAGTGATCATTCATCTGTGATAGAAAACCAGCAGAGAAGTCTGTTCTCATTTCATCCTAGCATGCAGGTTAAAAGGGCTCTCCAAATTTCAGTGCTGAGAACAAGATGTTAGATCAGCAATTACAATCATTAGGTACTTAGGTACTGATGAAAGACAAGGGTTTAAAACAAAACCCCCATACCTAAAAGAGGACACCATGCAAATCAAGCCCACAACATTTAAATGTGTCAAATCCTCTCAAATCTATTCACTGGGTTTCGCTTGCTCATTTTCTATAACCTGGAGCTTTTCCAGGCATCCTGAAGTGACTACAAGTACTAAGACGACAGACAGGCTGATAGCGCATTTTGACTTCTATCTGTTTTATTTGCCTGTATCAGCTCTCACTGTTGAGGCACATTAAATGAGGGTTTCACTATTTCCAGTGAATTACCCTTTCACTATCGTTACCTTGCATACTTTCTATTGACCTTTATCTGTCAGCAAAAGCAGAATGATTTCTATCATTATGAAGGATGGTTCCACCTGTGCACCTCACACCCTTCAGTAAAAATGGCTCATCGCATTCTTTCACATGCTTCCAGTGTCATTCCAGCACACCCTCCCCACCATGACTGGATTCAATTTGTTGATTGAAAGTCGTTCCAAGCATCTGTGATCATTTCAGTTTGGAGAAAAAATAAGAATTGGGATAAATGAAGCAAAAAGGAAGGAATTGCTGCTGCTGCTTCAGTGCAAGACACTGGAAGGATTGTTAGCAGCCATGACCAGACAACACCAGACTGTCTGGCTGCTGACTTCCAGACCTATTTGCACAGCCCAGAAAAGAGCAACTTTTACACTGCACTCAGCATAAAATATTGCTCCTTCAGCAGGTCAGTTCCCCTTATACAGGGAAGAGAAGAAAAACCAAACCCAGCACCTCTTCTGTTTCTCACCCTTGCCTCAAATTGTCCAAAAAATTTATGTTTGCATTTATAAAGTCAGACAACAGAAACCATTTCCCTCGAAGGGAGGAGGCTTGCATGGCTATTTCTTAGCTAAGATGAATGATTTGTTCACAGTTAATGTTTCTCCCTTATAATCTCTTGGGAAACTGTTGACGCACTCTAGCTGATCTGGTCCTGGTGGTCTGCGTACTTTGATCCCACTGGTGCTATAAATCAGATACACACCTCCAAGCTACTCCTAAATCTGATACTTCAAGAGACTGATGCACAGAAATTCAAACAAGAACCAAAACGTAGCTTTTGCTCCCTCAGTAAGGCCAAAGCCCACAGAGGGCCTGCAGAGAGCAGAAATAGATGGAGACAGATGCACCCATCGTTTACGCGTGCCGAGCGGTCCCCATTATGAGGGCAATTATTTCATCCATATAATGCACCACAGTAAGCTGCTGATTTGGGGACTGCACCGCATCTGGCTGGTACATAGACACAGTTGGCATCCTGTAAATACATCTCTGCTGGATCCAAGTGCCAGCCGAGAAAAACAAGAGAAATCTTAATTTACTAAACCCCATGAAATTTGGATTTTGAGAGGGAGGAGGAGAGAAAAGAACACGCTATTGCACCTGCTTTCCTTTTGATTTCTCCTTCTTCGTTTTTCCACTGTGGCTCACAGTCTGCCAAGTTAAAAAATAGAAGGCAAAATAAAGACAGAACACCCAAACGCCTCAGCAGACAGCCAGGGAACCCTCTTGTTTTTATCAGTGCCTCATTGCAGGGTGGGCGAGGATGGAAAGCACTAACCAAAAGGTTGCCAAGACAAGGAGTGTCGCATGCATGGAACGGCAGGGCTTGCAGTGCAATCAATCATTGCACACGCTGCCTTAAGCTGAAAGCTGCCGACAGCAGCTCCCCTCACAAGCCTGCCCTGCAAGCGATGCCTGTCCCTGCAGTCACCCACCCAGCATGCGGATCCTGCCCCCCAGCCCCAGCAGGGTTGGAGGAGTCACGCAAATCAATAACAAAATCAAGACCAACAGCAGCAGAAGCGGGATTGACAGTGGGTAGGGCCATTATCGCATGCGCCTGGTTCAGCAGCAAGATGGAGCTAAGCCAGGAATCATGCAGAAAATACAACAGAACTCGTGACTTCTAGCTTTTGCTCCATTTTCTTTGTATTTTTTCCATATTTTAGACGATGCAAGTAAGAAGATGCTTTGGACAAAGCTCCAAGCAAAAAAATCCCTCTTCCCCATTCTAATGGGGTAGGTACAAAACTGAAAAGCATGGGGGCCAGCTGTTAGCAGCACCCTTTAAAAAAATCCTTAGCTCCACATGTTCTTGTTGGTGCCAAAAAGCCCTATGTAAGGTGGGCCAAGTCCCCCATTCCAGCAGGATCTGTGTACCACATGTATTAGCATAGCTGGGATTAGGGATTCAGTGCTCTGAATCCCCAGGTGAGGCAGCCTATTCTTGTCTTGTAAAAGCCACAGAGGCTGTGGACAACAAAAAATGGTGACTTTTTCATGAGGTATCTTTATGTGTTATCCCTTTCTTCACTCTCAGTGTTTTCAACCTAAGGAAACACTTCAATAGTCCCTGGCATATCCACACACAGAAATTTCCCCTCACCAGAGCTCCCAACATCTGATTCGCAGACCAAAATGCATGCATCCCATCTCTAATGCCACCCCACGTACCTGAGAATTGCAAGCATCCTCCAGCTTCCAGCCCCATCCATCACATCCTGACATGGAGCTATGGGCTTAGAAATCATCTCCCAGTAGCACGGCTGACAAAGAACAAGCTTCATCAGCCAACCGACTCTCCCGCACCAACATGGGCCCTGCACCACCGACAGGGTTGGAGAAACAGGGGTTTTATCAGGGAGCTGAAGGAATTCAAGTCAGAGGCAGTTGGGGTGGGACAGAGAAAAGTCATCCCGGGCAGGGGAGCTAGAGTTCAGCCATTTCATTATAGCTCATGAATCAACTGATAAAGTACACCCAGAATCAGACAGCACAGAGGGAACATTCACCTCCAGCAGGGTATTTGTGTTGCAGTGATAACTAATTCCATCCGAAAATACCATTTTACACAGCACAAAACGGACACGAGGAAGCTCAGTTTTACTGTGGGACCCACAGCTTTGTAGGCAGATTGAACATATTAACTCAGGACGCCTTTCAAAGGATCTGCAGCAAAGTTCCATAAAATAAACCCCACAACCACGCTGCACTGCATATTCTAGCTCTCAAAAGAGTTCTATTCATACAACCTCTGATTTATCAAGAAAGAAAGAACGAAGCAGTTGCAATATTCATTGCCAATCTTAACAAGCAACATAAATCCTTCAACTAAAAACTAATTTTTAAAGAGCTGCTGCAGCAAGTTATTTAAGCTGATGAAAACAGGACTGATAGTGCAACTGCAGAGCTATAGATAGGAAAGGATCCACGATCTCTCATAGTTCTAACACTTGTCTGCTCTGTGATCTAAAAGCCTGACGTCAATTGAGGTTCCCACCGCAGCTCTCTGTCCAAACACTAAATCAAGAGCACGTCAGGGAAGACAATATTATTCCCTTGAATAAGAAATCTCATCAACAAAGAGATTTACCCCTCCCTTTGTTTACTGCATTCAGTAAGGCTGTTTATACACAACTTTAAATATCTGATCAGACCCCTTGACTTTAAAGGGAATATTCAGCATGTGTGATGCTAGACACACGCCTTTGTCTTTGTAGGGATTTTTCTGCTTTGTTTTTTCCAATGAAAAATGCATTTATAACTTTTTTCTTTTTAAACCCTTCAGCATATGCACATGTAAGAGTCAACACTGGTGTTTGCTGGATTTATTTCAACGTGATTAAAACTGAGCATTGACTTTTGCTTCTCTAATGTTTAAGTTGAGTTTTCAAACCTGTCTCAGTGGCTGAGGATCATACCTCTCCAGAAAGTCACAGCTTGTGCTCCAAGAGCTGCAGATGCTTCCAGAAGAGGGATTAGTTGGGAATGCTGCTAGAGAATGCCTGCAGCTCAAAAAGGGGTTTCACACACACTTAGAATCATAGAACAGTTCGGGTTGGAAAGGACCTTAAGATCATCGAGTTCCAACCCCCCTGCCATAAGCAGGGACACCCCATACTGAACTATGCCACCCAAGGCTTCATCTAACCTGGCCTTGAATACCACCAGGGATGTATTCTATAAGCAAGAGTGACCATACACCATAAGAGGTTTTAACAACAGTCCTCGTATAAGCAGGGATCCTGCAAGCAACTGAGCACTATTCCCATGCAATCTGTTGGTCTCCCTGTGCTCTTCCCATCTCAGCTATCCAAAATGGGCATCCCCCCCGGCCTAGTCATTTATTATTTTCTTGCTGCTCTGTTCAGGCAGTGTCAGCAATTGTTCCAAGTGCTGGTGCCTTTCCATAGAGTTAATCAGTGTAATTGGGATGTTTTATAGTCCTGGACACGGTGTTTCACCATATGGCATAGGATCCATTGGCTGCAGGAACGTGACAGAGGAACACAGACACCAGAATGCTGCAGTCTGAAGTAGAAGTTCCCCCCCCCCCCCCATCCCAGTGAAGTTGTTGAAGCTTTCTCTGGATGGCAATAACCACAGAGGGTTAACTCCCCAAGGCTCATGAAAAAGCACCTCCCAGCTCCTCNGCAGTCTGAAAGTTCCCCCCCCCCCTCATTCCAGTGAAGTTGTTGAAGCTTTCTCTGGATGGCAATAACCACAGAGGGTTAACTCCCCAAGGCTCATGAAAAAGCACCTCCCAGCTCCTCTCCTCTTGTACAGCCACAGGGACAAGCAGTAACATGTGCAGGATCTCAGAGTGTTTCAGGATCCTTTGGGTAAAAACCTTAACTGATTACATTCTGCCACTACTGCAATGCAGTTACTTCTGGTGCAAAAGCTAGAATTGGTTTAAGCAGCTCACAGCAACAGAGCACAACCAGCCAGGACAGAGACAGCAACATTAACAAGCCGACTTCTTCTTTCCCATCCCTCTGCTCCTGCCATAAATAGAGATAAATCACAGCTTATTGCCCATTTCTTTCTCAGAGCAAGATCGCTTTCTCGCAAGTTCTCAGAGTCCATATTTCACCAGTCTCACTGTACATGATTATTTTGCTGTCCTATCCCAACACCCAGCTCTGCTCCATGCCTTGCTGCATAAGATCTCAGATGAATTAAGAAAACAACCAAATCCAGATTGCCTCCCCACCTTTGAGAATTAGTTCTGCAAATCCACCCCTGTAGCACAGCCTAGAACCACACTGCAGGGACAGTAACTACCAGCAGCTGGGCACGACCACATGGATCTCAATCAGTATTGGGCAACCAGCACATCTTTAACAGTCAGAGCTCCTACTTTGCACCGTGACAGGCCAAAAATAAAGTATCAGGGCTCTCTTCTCCCCATACACTTCCACTCTTTATGCTGTCCACCTCTACCACTGTAGGACAGGAGTCTAGATGTGACAGGAAAACACACAGACAATGAGTTTCATCCTTTTTAATTGAATTGTGTATCAATATTGATCGTGCTATTAATTTTGATAGTAAATCTAATCATTTAAAAAAGCCTGCATGCAGTCTGTGCCAAGCCTCCCCAGGCCAGAGTCTGACAGCATTTCCCTCCAGATAACACAGTGTGCAGTCACAAATAACAGCCTGCACACCAAGTTTAGAGCTGCTCATTTCCCTTGGAAAACCTCTCATCTGTCCCTCCTCCCTCTTTCTGCCTGCCGAGGACACAATGGAGACAGGCAGCAGCAGCTGAATGCAGAGCGGGCTCTGCTGACCTCCAGTCCCTATTCAGGGGGTTCCATGCCCAAGAGGCACCATCTCAGCAACCAGGGGGATGATCAGGAAGAATAGAGTTATCATGGTTAACACTCGTCAATCATGGACAGCACAATGCCTTTCTATACCCAAGCACCTTATGTTCTCTTTGTGACTACACCAAAACCTCTCAGTTTTAGTGACTCCAGCAGGCTCCAAGGTGATTAATTCTCTTGTGTCCCCAAGATCTCATGCTGCTCTAGCCTGGCTTTGAGGGTGATGGGGGAAACAGTTATACCTGTCTCCTCAGCCTGCCTCAAAGGCCTGATGGCTAGTCCTCTCCCTGGGATACCCGCTTACAGAAAACATCACATCTGAAGAATGCTACTCCCAACATGCTCCTGCCAAGCTTTTTGGCTTGAATTGTTTTCACAAAGAAACAAACCACTCCAGAAACCTTTGCTGAGCAGCACTGAACCAAGGTAAAGCAACCAGGTATCTATTTCCCAACATACAAAGAACCTAAGCATAGGAATAACTCAACACTGGTCCCAAGGCACTGATGCTACACCACTTCACCGTCACAGGGACCTGAGCTTTCCCCATTTTGCAGAGATATTTCCTCTGCAAACCCTTGTTTTCCGACAGTTTGTGCTTCTGCTGCCAGACGTTATTTTTCACCCTCAGAATTAATGATTAACAATTTGAATTATTTGATGGGGAATAGAGGCCTTGCGCTAATTAAATTCCTTCATCATTCCTCTTTGAAAAGAAAGAAAAATCAGTACGTCTCAGTATCAGCATTCCACCAGAACAGGGCAGTCTGCGATGTTTGACTTAAGTAGATGGACAACCATGGGTACAGCAGAAAAAAGGCATGACAATGTTACACAGGGGAAGGAGGCACAAGCAGCCAACTGGAGAGCTCAGAACCAAGCAAACAGACAGGTCCATACTGCAGAAGAGCTGCTTTCTAAACCAAATAACTTGTAATAAGAATAACATGTCTGCTTAGCTGAAGCAAAAATAAACAGTGCCTCTGTAGGGTGGGAGAAACCAGTAATGAATGTCCTGCAAAGCTTGACTTCTCCATTTTAAGTTCTGAGTAGCTGGGGTGTACATCTCCACTAGCTTTCACATTCACATGCCTGCTAGTGGGCTGGACCTCCTAGAGGCTCAGTGGTGCCTGCCTTATACCACAGAAGATTATGGTAGTTCATCGACCCTTTGAAAAGATCCTTCCCATTGTTGTTGCTTCGTTGATTGCCTGATAGCACTTTCTCTGCCAGATCCACTGGGGATTACACCAGCATAAATAAGATAAGCCGCTGTGTGGCTGCTATTAAAATGCACCAAGAGGCTCTTGGCTCAGACAACACTCTTGCACCAATGCAAACTGCATCCTCAGTGGTTTTGGTACATGTTTTGCCTCCTTTTGCTTATTCAGAGCACAAATTTTCTCTCTGAAAAGCACAACTCACCCTACAGTTCCAATTCTCTCCTATTGCAAATAGTTCTCAAATCACTTGGTAATTTCCCTTGTCTCTGCTGGGCCAGGAGACGAACATTCCTATGGGAAGTTCAAAAGTGCTTCTGTAAGAACTAAGGGATGTAGAAAATCCCAGGAAGCTCCCAAGGCAGCGCATTCAGGTCTGTCTTGACCTGGTGTAAGAGAGCAGCAGCCAATAGCTGTTTTGGGTGCTGCCTGAGCTAAACTGCTTTAGCAAAGCTCAGTTGTCACAGCCAGAGTGAACATTTCAGGGTTGTGCTAGATGTGATCCATTCCTCCCGAATCACAGTGGGGGACAGCCTCCCTGCAGCATTTCCTTACTCCTGAACTAGAGAGTAGGTACATCTGCTTGCTGCCAGAAAGGCTTTGCTATGCCCTCATCCCCTTCTTTCTTGTCTTTTCTGGTTAAATCTAGGGGGGAATTTAACTGCTAGTTTTAGTGAAACACTAAATAGAAACTGGAAGAAACTCTGAACTCATCATTCCTAAGTCACAGGTGAAAACCACACAGCAGCCAGAGCTTCTAACACTCACACCAGGAGAGAGGAAACCACATCTGACAGTCGCAGCATATTCCCAAAGCTGCTCGCAGAAACTGTTCAAGGGATGGGTGTGAATATGCAGGAAGCAGTGGGGCTGTGAGAGGATGGTCCCCTCCCAGATGGTTATGGGATTCATTTATCCAAATATATACTTTCACATAGGAGCTGAGCCCATGAAATTCGTTCACTTACAACTTCAATGCAGAAAGAATCAGAAAATGGCAGCCAGAAAACACCAACAGATTCATTGGGACTGGAGGGAGCCTATTCAGCATCGCCTTTAACACTGAATTTACAGGAAGGGTGAGCACCAGGTTTTACTTTTAAAATGAATGCCAGGGAAATTGCAGTTTCCAATTATCTTGTTGCACCTAACGCTCATTAGATTTGTACTGCATCTTTCCCCCCCCACTTTTCCACTTCCATATACTTCCTCCAGTCTACAGTGCGATACACTGATTTCTTATTAACTGTCTGGCATCTTGTTGCTGAAGTGGCAGGAATCTGGTTACCAAGTCATTTGCTGCTTAATTGAAGACTTTTCTCTCAACTCATCGCCATGCAGACACTATCGGAATGCAGTAGTCAAGCCTAGTATTGATTGTCCTCCCACTCCCAGCTTTCTTCTTCTGACTTTGCAAATCAATTGCACCCTGTTGTTTTCTCTCTAAGAGGAAAGAAAGAAACAAACCACATCACCCATTCCGCAACCCCATTTGCCCCTGAAACACAGTGGTTTGGCTTTGCATAGTTTCTTAAAGAAGATACAAGAAAAGAAATGGCACATTGCTACAATAAAAGCTACATTCACACCATGTCAGATCACCTCCAAGCCCGCATCAGACAGGTCCAGTGCGGGAGTGCATTGTGTAAAGGGTAAATGAACTGTTACCTTTACCCTCTCACTGGAAGCAATCTGGAATTTATCTCCCTTCCCGTTGCAGAAATTAAACCACTTTATACAGTTCAAAGTCAATAATCAAAGAACCTCAATGCAGTTGCAGCTTGCAAAAGCAGCCAGACTGCAGTTGTGAGTTTGCAGGATTGAAAACCAAGGCTTGGCAAGCCATCACTGCTGGTGCTAGAGAAGAGAATCAAAGCAATACAGGTTAATACAGACTCACGTTTTCCAAACTTCGGGTCCCAAGTGCGTTTGAATCCCACCCGTTTTTAAAGTCCTGAGGAACTCGGTGGATTAAAAAGCTCTTGTCAAGGCCTTGGATAGACAATATTTGTCTCAGCTCAAGCTTGCACTGTATGAACAGGGTTTTGAGGGTGTTATAAATGATTTTATTCAAACAGGATCTTAAATAAAAGAACAGATTTATTAAGCAAATAAAGGCAAGCAAACAGCGCTGGGTGCATGGGGAGTCTCCACTCTACCAACACACACACACACCCCCATTCCTGTGTCCTGTTTACAGCCACCAGGTGGTTCTGGCAAAGCCCATCCCAGTGATTTCCACCCTCTCAAAGCCTGACATTCCAGAGACTCCTTCATTTACAATCCCATTGTTCAATCAACCCCACTCTTCAATCCCACCTTTTTCTTGTCCAGTTGCAAATCCTTTTGCAACTGAGTTATTTGACTTTTATTTAAAGTTTCCTGGAGTATTTCCCTGTTTCTACTTAATGCTTAATTTTGTTTTCTTCACAAACGTTTCTATACACAATGCCAATAGCGAAAGCAGGAACAGAATTGATACAGATAAAAAGCAAAAACTATGTTCATGTTCTGTGAAAAATTCCATGTTTTAAGAGCGTTATAGCTTATTACTTCACACTGACACGAACCACAGGTTTCACAAGGGCAAGGCCACATTAAGGCCATGCACAGTAATCACCCCCAAATTCTTCCTGGTGAATCTTGTGCCAGTACTTAGCACTCTTCTCCTAAAAACCAGCAGGTTTGACTACTGCAGTCTTCTGAGTCAAGAAAGGCAGAGCTTCAAGTCCATGTCCTCCTGCTGTAAGAGGACTCCATGGCGTCACCATTTGTGAGAGCATACATACCTAAATACCTCGTGCCTGTTGCAAACATGCTTAGGCCTCTCGGCTGCACTGCCACAGTGGTTTCTCACAATTCCCACACAGCCTTTGTGGTTTAAAAGGATTTGGGGGGTTTGTGGAAATGTGAACCAAGGAGCCTCACTCCTTGAGCAGCTTTCTCTGGCCAAGACATTTGCATTGCAACAAGGCCTGTAGACTTTAACCATGAGCAGGCACCTGAACCTACAAGTAGAGACAGCTCTTGCCCTAAGCATATCGCATGTCACTTATAGGTACATTAATTTTGCTGATCTAGGCAATTTTACACATACTTTCAGCCTGGGAACACATCTGTGTTTGAGTAGAAGCCATATAACCATAAGGAAAGAACTGAATGATGTCTATTCCTGTCTTGAAAATCAAATCTTTCTGCAAAGCTGAGAATGAGCACCTAGCACCAGGGGCCACTTATTCCTGAATGGATGGCAACAATCAAGACTTCCTAAGCCCAAATCATCACTCTGTAGATCTTGTGGGATCCCATAGAGTCAGAAGGCACATTACCAGCCTCAGGTTTTCATCTGCTGCAGATAAATTGGTCATTTCAACTCTTTCTGCCCCAGAGGCGATACAGGTCCCCAGAAGATTTTATTTCCTTTCATCCTCAACCCAACATGAAGAACATTTCAGGGTCACACTCCAGCCACCTCCAAGTCCAGAGACCATGCTGCTGTATTGAATTCAGATCCCTGCATTGCAGGTACCAATAGCAAAGGCTGGACTGACCAGCAAGAGGGAAACAAAGACACATCCATCTCCTAGAGACCCACAGGCTCTGCAGGCACCATACAGTTACATGACACTCATTTAAGCCTTGAATTCCAGATTGCTCTGATCCTACCTGCCTTTGGGAAAATTGAGCTGTCAGGATACCAAATATGCTCCTTGCTATTTGCCATGTAATTAAGCAGAACTTGCTGCCCAAGACTAATCTCAGAGTGTATTTTACCTGTGGAGCTCAGTGCCAGAGTTCAGATTTGTAATGTAGTGGCATGCCAAGGAGCTATACCTGAGCTCACGAAAGGATTTTCTCCACTCATCATCTCTCTGCTACTTTGGTGGCAGCTGGGATTCTGTATTCAGAGATGTTTGGGCTGGGCAAACAAATTAGCCGAGACCAGCTTCATTAGGAATTCACACGGGTACCCATCTTTGCCTCACAGCAGGAATGAGATGCTGACTGCTCTGTTTCTGGACCCCAAACCCTCCCCGGTATGGGATGTATGCTAAAATCTCCTCTTTCTTTCTACTCACACAGCCTGGCAGCCTCTAAAGAAGCTGAAGCAGCAGCACGATCTGCCCCCAAACCCATGTCTCCTTCCGATTTCTTGGATAAGTTGATGGGGCGAACTTCAGGATATGATGCCAGGATCAGGCCAAATTTTAAAGGTATGCACAAAAACCTGCTTTGTGGCTTTGCTTCAACTTAGGACCGAAAATAGCATGCAATCTTCATGAGTGCCTCTTTAGCTGTATATGGAATATGAACAATCTTAATTCATATGAAATATATATGTTAATGAGGGATTTGGCACATGAATATTCTAGATGTCTGGTAAGGCACTTGGCTTCTACTCAGAATGGAAACAACCTTGTAACAACTTTACATGCAGGAAGATCTCCAATACAGAGATCAGGGAGCCTGCCAAACCAAGCACTGACTGGCAGGGAGCTGAACACCTCAGATAAGGGAAAGGACAGTAAGTTTTTCTCCTGCAGTCACTGCTTACAGCACCTTCTAATAGTGAGCAATGCTTCCCACTTAGACCCACTGAAGCCAAAAGGAGTCTCTCCCAGGGGAATTCATTAAGATGCCGGGGCAGATCTGAGCCACCACGATCCCCATAGTAAAAGGGCTATAACTCAGCACCCACAGCTCCATTTCACACCTGGAATTCCCAGTTCACCCTACACTCACTGACAGCCAAGCAGCATAGAAAGAGACCCTGGGAGAGACAACAGAACCTTTTTTGACTCCCCAAAACACCTCTTCTAACAGGTTGTGTTTGGGGACTGTTTTGGTGGGTTTGCCCCCTGGCCTAGTGGAAGGTGTCCCTGCCCATAGCAGGGCATGATGATCTCCAGGGTCTCTTTACAACCCACACCATTCCCTGGGGTTCTGTTGTTTTCTTTACCTGAGCTCATTTTTCCACCACTATTTGCCTTTGAATGGCACCCAGGTAGAAAGTGGGACCTGCCCCCTCTCAGCCACCCTCCAGCCCTCTTCAATGCTCATTTCATTCACTTCTGTTTCTTACTACCAATTCCTCCCCCCACTGAGAGTCACAGGCAGTGCTAACAAAAGACTCCTGGGACATATTAATCACAATGATATCATCACAATCACAATGATATCATCACAATCACAATGATAACACCTGCTCTCCAGCTGCAAACGACAAGCTCTATACTGGGATTTTAAACCCAAATGCAGGTGGAATTCTTATGTCCTAGGAATCATACAAGGCAACAGAGAACACCGCTGGTTTTAACCAAACTCACAAAGAGTTAAAAAACCCACCCTGTAAACCTGCCTACCACTGAATTATGCACACAGGAAAAAAACAAACTTTAATATTTAATGCCATGTATACATGACCTTCCTGCTGAAGCAGCTGTATTGCTTTTTTATTTGAGATAATTTAATCTCAGTTTTATTTCAATGAACCACACCTTCCCCACAGGGCAGTTTTGCTGGCTTAGCCTCCCACACATAAATCAGGCTCCAATTTATATAGGAGGCATAGGAGGTGTTTTACAGAGCTTGGGGTTGTAGCTCTCAAAGCGCATCATTTCAATTAACTGCAATAACTCATAAGGGCGTTGTAATGGCTTAGTTCTAAATGAAAATAATACCAAAGATCCGCACCAGATTGATTTTTGGGGAGGGGAAGATTAACATAAAGACTGCAGTTTTTCCTTAAACGCTGCAAGGTCTGGACTAGCTGTGGATTCACATTCTGAGAACAAGGGAGAAGCATTTGGGCTTTGCTTTAGGTTGGAAGAGGATGCCAGCAACTCAGATAGGGACAGGGCTGAATCCAGTAGAGGCAGACAGTGGACCTCTCCCCCAGGCTGTACTCTTAACCCCACTGCTGGTAATCTACATTCCTTCACAGCTGCATCCCACTGCAGAGCTGGCATGCTTCAGTGGTAAGCAGGGAAGTTTGTAGAGCCTCACACAACCAACCAAACCCTGCAGAATCCTCACTGTGTCCCCTTGGACACAATAGGAAGGGTGCAGTGCCTCAACAAGAGGTGGCCTTCTTCAGTGTGCACTGAGCCAGCCCTGTCCCACACTCAGCTTCACACCAGCACAAGATCAGGAGCAAGACAGCCAAAATCCTCCATGCACGTCAGCCATGAGCACATGCAGTCATCCAGGAGCTCAGCTCAGTATTCTGGATAAACCTTCAGGGAAGACAAGTTGGTGAAGGGAGTGATAGAAAGGGTATCACTTTGTAGCTGGCATTCCAGCCCCATACCTGCATTTAAGTCTGAAGGAAGAGCTGCGCAGATTGAACAGAGCTGCTGCTGAACTGGCAAACAGCTGGCTGGGAGCTGGTTAGGCAGAAGCCTGCTTGGATTGCCTAGGGCTCCTACCAAGAAAATCCCAGCCATAGAGGGTATCGCTATTACATGGCTGCAATCCTACTCCCTCAGAGGACAGGCACAAAGTTTCAGAAGAGGCCAAAACAGGAGAGAAGGAAAGGGAAATGAAGAGGAACAAAGCAAGCTCCAAGCATTACTTAGTAATCAGGAAATTCCATGCATTTCCACACAGGAGGAAGTTTGCACTGCTTAGAGGCACAAGCCTCTCGTTAAAGCCATTCCCCCTCCCCCCCCCCCCCCT